>JASCZW010003409.1:0-92141 GCA_034211315.2 Aedes japonicus | reverse complement strand
GCTCGTTGGATGACCGGAAAAGATCCGGTCGTACTCGTACCGCATGAGTTGTTAAAGTGGTCAGGGAACGGATTAGACGAAAATCACAGCGCTCTGTACGTAAAATGGCCGCAGATCATCGCACAATATACTGCATTCTAAGCTTTCAAGAAACGTAAGGTTCACGGAGTTTCGGATCCTTCCAAGCAGAAACGACTCGAAAGAGCAAGTCTGCGCTTTTGTTGCGGCAGGGTGGGGAAGAATTTATCTTTTCCGACGAAAAGTTATTCATCTTGCAACAATCCCACAATGTCAAGAACGACAGATTGTGGGCTCTCTATTCGAGAACTGTTCCAGAGAGTGATAGGTATATTCCACGGTTCCAAAGTGCTGCGTGTGTGATGGTTTGGGGAGGAGTTCGCTAGCGAGGCAAATTACCACTGGTTTTCATCGAAAAAGGCGTTAAAGTGAATGCCGTATATTATAAAACGGAAGTTTTGGAGAAAGTTGTCAAGCCATATGTACACGAGGTGTTTGGAGATGATCTCTATGTGTTTCAGCAGGACGGAGCGCCATCGCATACTGGAAATCTCGGTCAGGGCTGGTGCCGAAAAAAGAATGATCCCAGTTCACCAGATCGGAATCCCTTGGATTATTTCCTATGGTCATACATGCTGGCAAAGGTAATTAACCACAGGGCGTCTAATATGAACCAATTCAAAAACGTTATCAAACGAATTTGGGACGAAATGCCGATGGAAGTCGTGCGTGCCGCCTGTGACGGTTTCGAAAAACGTCTGAAGCTGGTCAAGAAGGTTAAAGGCGGTGTTATTACAAAACATATGCTGTAGTTGATCAGTATTATATTGCAATATAATGGGTAAAGTTATCAATACAATCTGGATTATCGATTTAAAATAAATAGAGTTTTATTTTGTATGAGAATATATTGGACAGGTCAAATTGTGGTAACGCTGTCAAATGTGCCAATTTAGGTGATTTTATCTGAGCCGATCGAAGTCTTAGCAAAGAAAGTGATGCCAGATTTTCACTCGTTCAATTCCATAGGATGATGATGAGTATTGAAAGTGTGGACCGGGCTGAAACTTTGTGCAAAGCTTTTGTGAAATCCTGGCGTTGAAAGTTTAAAAATCAGCGATAATTTAGATTGGAGAGTATCGCAAAGCCGAACATTTCTGTTTAAAAATAATTAAAATATGGATTGATAGACAAAGTTCCGCGAGGTTCATTCGTTTCTGTAGATCTGGCACCATGGCAGAAGGTCGTTTTGGGTTCAATACCAAACATATTTCCACAGTTATACTCGTTTGTCAACATTTAATTTCAGAATCTATGTATTATAAAATGATGTATTAGAATTTTATAGTATTTGGGTTCAATTACGTGTTTGTTGAACAATGCAATACTTGAACTTCCGATGTTGGATAACATCAAATATACTACACGCAAAAAAAAGTCGCAGTAGAAACTACCATTTCGAGGGTTAAATTGAGCGCAAACACCAACAATTTTCAGCTGACTCTAAATGCGTTTGATTTTACCATGCCTGTGATTAGATCAACCATGGTGCGGTTGATATCAATATAAGGTTTATCAAATATACCACAAACGTTGAAGGTTTTACCACCTGCATAATCACAAACCATTCCTGGACAATTTTCCTTATTGTTGACGACCGTTTCCGTTATTTTTATGACATTTACCATTATGGTTGACAACTATAAACTAACAATCTCCTATATAGTTTTTACAATATGACAGATGGTAAAAGGCCAAATAACAATATGCTGAATAGGCGGTTAAGTTAGGTTACCATAAAGAAATTGCACTTTTCACGAACAATATTTTTGCCGTACTCTATGCCAAAAAGTTGGTATATAATTCAGACCGAGTGCAAACAATAAAAAACCTTTCAATGACAATATGGCAAACATTAACAATATGTGTTAATGTAGAGGTTGTATGGTGAAAATGAGATTAAACTATTCGATAACTATAACATAGAATGTGATAATATATCTTACATTCGAAGTATAGTTTTGACTATATAGCAAATTGTTTTTCGTTATGCGGGCATAAATGTAGTAAATTTGAATGAAATTTCATGGTAGTTTTAAAGATAGGCATAGTCGGGTAAAATGGTAGTTTTTACTACAAGAGTTTTTTCTGTGTATATTAACAATATAATTGACTTCACATTTTTCCAGACGACCTCCTTTTTGCGCATCCACACGCTCGTTATAAACTAACCAACTATTGGTATGCCTAGCGTAATATTTCAAAAAAACTTAACTGGCATTTTGAAACAAATCGCAAATTGTAAAACTAATGCCCTAAGAAATTAATTTCCGAACAACTGGCTGCACAGACTTGTTGCCAGCTGCGAATGTCGTGACAAACTAAGGTTTGTTGCAATTTGGACAGGATAGTACAAAGATCAGCTGCTGAGAAGAAAATTAGATTGACGGCTTAAAATTATTATATCTGATTACCATCGAATGATTTTCAAATACTATGAGAAATACTTTGATGCAAATTTTTGCCTGAAAATGATCCTCAATTCACGACTTAAAACACACAACAATGGATGTAACATCTATCATACAACCAACTGATTTTAATTAGAAATTCATTTGAATTTTGTGAAAGCATTTTAAAATTTTCGTCCTAAACTTTATCATGGAAGCTGTCAAATTTATCACCACTCGGTGTCTGCTTCTTTTTTCAACTTGAATTCGTCTTGAATTGCTTTATTGAAATTGGTAAAAGAATTTTCAAAGTGTTGACATAATTGAAATAGCAATTATTTCATTGGCATAATAAGTAGAAATTTCCCATCGATATCAAAAGGTTAACATTTGTGTTGGGTAGCATTTTTGATGTATTTTTATGGTCCAAAGGCATTTCCTAAAAAATCGTAAAATGAAACCATTTTTTGAGTATGACTGGCCGAACAGGCCCTGGGAGCGGGAGTGGAGATACGTTCGCAATAATATCCCGCCCAGAAAGGTCAAACCTAGGGATGGAAGGCTGCCGGTTTACTGGTGGACAGAGACGATCGCAGGCCTCCGGAGATCTTGCCACCAAGCTAGAAGGAGGATGCCTGGAAAATCCAGACTCTAGTACCGGACGCCTGGAAAATCCAGACTCTAGTACTGCTACCAAAGGCAGGGAAGCCACCTGGGGACCCATCGGCGTATAGACCTATATGCCTGTTGGACACAGCGGGTAAAGTGTTTGAGAGTGTTATCCTTAACAGATTACCCAAGCACACGGCTTAGACGGTTTGTCTAAAAACCAGTTCGGCTTTCGTAAATGGAAATCGACGGTGGATGCAATTCTGTCCGTCACCAAAACGGCTGAAGTGTGGCAATCCAATGCAAGAGGAGAGGTGTCCGCTACTGTGCAGTGGTCACCCTGAACGTGCGATATGCGTTCAATAGCGCCAGTTGGGTTGCTATCGTTGACTTGCTCCAACGTTTTCACGTGCCGGGATACCTGTACAAGATTCTGGGAAGCTATTTCCAGATTCGTGTACTGGTGTACAACACGGAGGTAGGCCAGAAACGTGTTCAGATCAGCACAAGGTTCGATTCTGCGATGGAACATGATGTACGACGAGGTACTATGGCTTGAATTTCCGAACGGGGTGAAGATCGTCGGGTTTGCAGACGACATCACCCTTGAGATATGTGACGAATCCATCGAAGAGGTAGGACTAACGGCCTCGCACTTCATTGGCATTGTAGAGGGATGGATGAGTTCCAGAAAGCTGGAGCTAGCGCACCACAAGACTGAGGTCACGGTCGTTAATAACCGTAAATCGGAACAGCAAGCAACGATTAGTGCAGGTAACTGCACAATCGAATCGAAGAGGGCTCTGGGGTATCCAGGGATCATGAACAACGACAAGTTGTCATTTACCAGTTACGTCGACTACGCTTGTAAGAAAGCCTCCACGGCTATATCGGCATTATCTCGCATGAGGTCGAACAGCTCAGCGGTACATGGGAGCAGGCACAGGCTTCTGGCAAGCGTCACCTTGTCGATAATGAGGTACGGGGGGGGCAGCATTGGTCACCACCCTGAGTACTAAGAGCTACCTCGGTAAGCTCGAAAGTACTCACAGGCGAATGTGTCTGAGAGTGATCAGCACATACCACACAGTGTCACGCAACGCGGATGCGAGGATGCGGAGTGCTTCGAGCAGAGGGCCACAAGAGGAATCCGCAGGACCACCAAGGTTACATCGACGGCCAGGTGTCAGAGGGAGTGGAATATTTCCACCAAAGGTCGGTGGACCCACCGACTGAATCCAGAAATATCTGGATGGGTCGAGCGGCGTCATGGGGAAGTAACCTTCCACTTGACACAGATACACAGAAACAAAAGCGTTCACGAAAATGAAAACGGACCGTGAACTAGTTCACGTTTTCAGGATTTATACCTAAAAACGTGATTTAGTTCATGATTACGTGATTCAGTTCACGGTGTATTTTTGCTTGTTCTCGAATTCATGACTGCAGTTCACGGATCCGGGCACGGATTTTTTTTCCGTGTACTGTCGGGCCATGGCTGCTTCAGACAGTATCTGCATAAGTACGGGCACACTGAGTCCCCAGCGTGCCCCGACGCGAGGAACGGCATGATGGCAGTGAGCGGTCGGGACACGACACCGGACAATCTTGTCCAGAGGATGTGTCAAGAACAGGACACTTGGGACGCTACAAGACAAGTGGCGAAACGACCAGCGACAGGCTAGAGGGATGAACTAACTACCAAAGCTCCTGGCGTAGTTAGACGACAAGCGGGTGCTTAACGCACAATAGCCCCCTCCTCGAAGTAATACTGAAAGGTGGTCACGGGGGGGTTAAGGCTAGAGGCACAAAGCGCCAAATGTTAGCTGAAGAACATGTTATAAAATCTATCAAAACCGTGTTTCGACTAGGTGAGAAATTTTGTGTTCCGATTTTTTTAAAAGTGGTATTATTGCAAAAATAATTCATTCCCATTCACATATTGCAAAAAAAAAAAAGTTTATTCACATACATATGTCACATATTGCAAAAAAAAAAAGTTTATTCACATACACAAATGTCGAAACCTGTTGGGAAATTAAGAAATTGGGAATGCAGTGATGGCACTGTTGGTGTTCTGACTCAATAAAGCCTGAAACCTTAAATCAACATGAAATCACTATTCAAACTAGGGTTGAACAGATAAGTCAACAAATAGTTATAGTAAAAAAGTTGGAAGTACTGTCAAATGACAAAAAACAGGTTATCAATTTAAGTGTTTAATACTTTATTTCATACTTTAATATGACGTACAGAGCGCAAAAAGTGAAGCTTTATGAAACATGCAATATAAAAAAAAATATCCTCATACAAAAACGAAAGATATATAACATTTCCAAGCGTAGGATTTGAACACTAGTCCTTGGCGTGAAAGGTTTGTAGCTTCTTTGCTAAGCCAACTCCGATTTTTTAAAAGTCAACTCTAAGTATCTATGATTTGCTTTCCGTTGACAGTGAAACCCCAATCATGTACAACAAACTCATCGTTTTGAAAAAAAAGAAAGTTTTGCAAAACATGGTTGGTGAAATTTAATTTCAGCAGTATATAGAACTGCCCTAAAAATTAGTCCTGTTTAGGTTGTATAAGTGTATGGAATCATGTTTTTTAAAACAATAACAAAGTGATAATTACTTACAGCAGGGGAAAATGTATTTTTTGCTCGATCATTAGTCAGAATACGGGAGATCCAAACCGCTCCGAACTTGACATGTTCTGAAATACGTTTACAATACATCTATAATACAAACAATTATAAATCTCTAAAAAGATGTTTTGTATGTAACTTGGGAACCGTGTTCGCATCGCACAACAGCAAAACGAAAATTTTCCTGCACCTGAGATAGAGTCGAGGAGTGCCGCTAGTTGGCGAAGCAGATCATCAACTTCAAATGTAGGCAACCAACCCGCACATACCCATCATATAATCTCAGTAACACTTGTCAACTTCTATAATGCCCACATGACGTCCAACATGTCAGTATCGCCGTCCGTGTCCTCAGTCGCTTATATTGATATAGCCATTCAACTATGACCCTCGGCAAAATTCCATTCCCTGTCCCCAGCCCAGATAATAGGAGCGAAAATCCATTTTACAACCTCCAGTGCCATCTCGATGCAGGAAGCCATACGCCATCCAGCCAGTGTTCAAGTTCTTCGGAAATCCTTAATGGTGTCCGAGGCACACTGGAAACGAAACGAAAGAACCACGGACAGCAGCGAATATACCCACCAATGCACCGATGAAATAACGGAGAAATTTTCGGTAATCACTTAAATCTGTCTTGGCCCTTTCGTTTCGTCTCTCGTGTCTTCCCTTCTCCTGTGCCCACTCATCCGCCTCCTTCACCGTCCAACAGAACTCAATTTTCGATTTTAGAGAAAGGAAAAGGTTCAAGAGGTTACTTGAGGAAATATTTATTTTCAACTCCATTACATTTCGACTCTCGTCGTCGTTTTACTTTTCTTTTTTCTTCATCCACTGCGTTGTTATTCGTCCCTTCACTAATTGACCGAATGGCGACCGTCTGGCTTAGTATGTTCGTTCTTTCCGTTCGCTGCACTTTCAGCCAGCAAACCACCCCTGAAGGCTGCTTGTATAGATCCTTGCCTTCGCTTCTTCGAGAAGCCGGGAACACAAATCGTGTGTTCATTGAATTCCCCAGAACTTGAATCGAATTGTGTACGAAAATTATAATCTGCAATCTGATAAGCAAACAAGCAACAGTTTTCAGAAGGGCACTTGACAAAATGTCCAAATATTGTCGAGCTTCCCTGTCTGGGCAGTGTTCTCTGGAAGTAAGTAGGTATGTACGTACCCACTGACTGTTCGATCGCCGTCCGTTCGTGGTTTTAAATTTATCGCTGTTCCATTGTGTACTTGTTTTTTTCTCTCTCTCTCTCTCCCTTTTCTCTCGCTCTTCTCGGAGCCCAGTTAGCACATGCAGGGCTTCATGCGAGGAGGTTGCTCTCGAAAAGCCACCACACACAAATGTCAATTATTTCGATTATTTTCAAACTGGTCTTCGTCTCCATTTCTCCCATGTTGGTCGTCGCCCATGTTTCTCGAGAAACCGTAGCTCCCTAGTATTCTCATTCTTCGTCCCTCGATTTGATTCACATCAATTTCCAATTTCCTCTGTTTCCCAGTTTCCAATTACGCTTCCTCGAGCGACTGGGTGGTAGGTATCACTGGCCTGTCTGTCGTCTCGTTCCCATTTAAATGCACTCGCACTTCTTCTCGATTGACACTTGTCTCCGCGGAGATGTGCCATCGGATGAATTTCTGGTGTTGCTTTCCGAGAATTTCATTCTCACCTTGTTAGGGAAAAGGTAGTGCCTCCGGGGTCGGGGGGTCATTCCAGTGCCCACTTGCAGGTCAATTGCATTGAGCGTGGGTCTTCGTGTGAAGGTTATTAACTTTATCGCCGCAGTTATCATGGGATGATCTACTACGCGTGCTATAAAAGTTACCACCTAGTTACTGAAAAATTCAAACAGGCCAGTCAGTAATCGGATCAACAGTTTTACACTTCATCGCACGTTTCCCGGCCAGCTACATTTGCCATTCATGATCGTTTTTACTTTTTATAGTTCAGTTTCAGTTTGTTGGTTTTTGAACTTTTTGAATGTTAATAAATAAGAAGAAGAAAATGCGGTAAATTATGATCAGTAAATGCCTCCGGGCTTGACGGTCTTTAATTGCGGTGGGTGATTTAGTGACGGTTCGTTCCTGTTTCAATTCAGATTAGGTGGTAAATCATCGCTTGATAAGTTATTTTTAAGTATCGCATTGGAATTGGTAATGGAATTTGAGGGGAAAATGGCAACGTTAAAGTTTGAGCTGTGAAGATGTTCTCGTTCATTGAAAACATGCGTTGGGTGTGTTTCACGGACGTTGGAATAGTACACTGCGATTAACAATGCAGGGGATGATTAGATTAGATTGCTAACGGCCTTCGAATGTACGTCCAGCAACTTTTTATGATGCATTTAATTTTGCCAATGATTAATCTCTGTGTGATAGCTTATTTAGTAGGAAGCTATAAGTCTATTGGAAACTCAGTTTTATGTACAAAACTGGTGCCACTGAAAATAAATTATCTACCTAGTTCATTGACAATAGTTAAGTGAAGCTGAATGATCTCATAAAAATTCTTTTTGAATTATTAATGTCGAATTAAGAGAACTTTCAGTTACTGGTTGAACTTTGAAGGTTATAAGTTTAGCCCACCTGATCTAATTTATCAAAAACATGTTAACTAAGGCAACACAATTTAGTCGAGTTATTAGTCACACGACACTGAAGAAGTTCGTACATTGTAGATGAAATACGAGTACCTGTCAAGATAAGCAAAGATAGTTGCAATTAAACGGAAAATACTAATTTTTCTTCTCATTTCTAGTAACACAATTTAGTTATTTTCCCTCAACTGATTAAATTTTATATTCTTCGTTCTCATAGATAAAAGAGCTGGGTTATTTTTCACTTAGCAACTGTGGAAGTGGGTTAGGTTAACTGATACTTTGTGAAGACTTTCAGTTCGGTAGTTCTGATACTGAATACATGAGTTTTCCTTATCGCATAATTTATTTATGCATGTTGCCATGACTTTCATTAACATATTATGACTTTTAAACGTAAAAAATGATTTCTTTTTTAAATCTCCAGATCCGTAAACTTGTCCAGATCTGTAAACTGAAGTCATGGGTTCGAACACACGCAATAATACACCGTGAACTGAATTACATTATCATGAACCAAACAACGATTAAAGGGAACAATCCTGAAAACCTAGTTCACGTTTATTTTCGTTTTCGGAAATGTTTTTTTTTCTGTGTATGCATTACTGGTAATGATAAAGTATACACTAAATTTCGTTCTATCAATTCGAACTGAACTATTTTATTTTGCTCTCAGACAACAGCATTTTTAATAATTGCCAATAAATCTGTTAATTTCTCGATTACTTTTTCGAACAGACGCACCTGATTTTGTAAACATAGAGGGAAAGTACGATTCAAACGTAATTCTCCCAAAACTTTCAGCACGCTCACTGAAAGTAGCATCACCATCATGCTAGGCAAATGTTATGCCTTGTGTTGGTGGTCCTAGTTTGCATGCAACTGCTAAGGGTTTCAAGAATTCAACGTTGGTATCTTACCCTCTGTGTTTACAAAATCAGATACGTCTGTTTGAAAAAGTACTCGAGATTTGCACATTTAGAGGCGGCAAAAAAAGTATGCAGCACAATAATTGTATCCCCCAAAACCCGGGTGGCGCTTTGTGTACTTTATTGTTGGCATACAGGGCAGAGAATGTTTGCTGTATTAGATTTTTTGTGTGGAAAAAGTGTCAATAAACATAAACGTATCTCTGAAAGTACGAAACTTGATCGTGAAAAACTACCAGATAGGTAACTAGAAATCAGAAGAAAAATAGTATTTTCCATTTAACTCTAACACTTTTGCTTATCTTGACAGATACGCTGCTAGTTACAATGTGCAGACTTTCAGTGTCTCGTACTCAATAACTCGACTTAAGCTATTAGTACGAGGCACTGAAGAAGTCTGCACATTGTAGACGAAATACGCGTATCTGTCAAGATAAGCAAAGGTAGTTGGAATTAAATGGAAAATACTAATTTTTCTCTTAATTTCTTGTTACAGGTATTCCACTAAACAGCTCAAACCCTATAGAATCATTCGAAATTGTTGTCAAATCTTGGCATGATGTCAACTAAGATTGTGAGAACAATAGATTCAATAGCTTGGGATAAAGAGTACGGGCACAGAGAACAGGCTGGAACATCTGTTTTCCAATTTACTGTGTCAATTTTTGAAACCATACCATTGGAAAAACAACGCCACCTAGTCTAAGTTTCACCAAACTAAAATTGACAGACTATCAAATCTCAAGGCAGGCAAGTGGAGCCATCAACATACGATTCACCAAAACTAACGGAAAAGAGCTGTCAGCTTTACAGAAATTTACACACGAATGGCACTCCAGCTTGGATGTCTGTTCTCTGTGGTACGGGTTCATATTTTCAGCTTAGTTAGGATTGGATGGCCGCGTGATAACTATGTATAAATAAATGTTTATTTGAATCCGAGTTGTTTATTGAGTAAATATTTCCTTCACATATTTCTAGTCGAATCCAATTACCGTGAAGTTGAAAGGAAATAAACTCACAGCAAGCAGGAAATGCAATGACGTTGCGCATCAAAACAAGCTACGCCAGTTTGTATCGTCATTCAAATGAAGAATTTTGAAGGTAACGGAGGAGCAGACTTATTATCGCCTGCCATTTTAGTGTGATTGCAGCATGTTATTAAAATGAAGCGCTAACGCTCTTTCGTTCACTTCCAGATGATCTTCGATGACGAGACAATGTTCAATTTAGATGGTCCCGACTTTGACAAATACTCGCGTGATTTGATGAAACAAAACCAATACTCTACCACCCGGAATTTCAGTGGCAGGATTCTGTGAAATTGAAAAACTAGACCTTGTTTGCACGTCGTCCAAAACGAACAGCAAGGATTGTATTCAGGTGCTAGAAATGCGTCTTCTACCTTTAACGTGCAGATTTCGACGCAAAAAGTTCACAGCAGTGGTCAAAGGTTCACAAAACAGATCTGCTTGACTGGCCACCGCTCTCTCCTGACCTGAATTCTGAGGAGAACTAGCCTCATTCCGTTGATTAAGAAGAGAACAAGCCTCATAACTAAAGAGAAAAAGAGAACTAGTTTCATTGATTAACATCAATAATTAATATAATTTTCAGCACGAATTCCTAGCATCGAAGTAAGAAACCAACGGTATTACGGTATATTCAATGGGGATAATATTTGACGGAAAGGTGGGTCTACCAGGGCACTCTAGAGGAACGATTTGGATAAGGATCTTGAGAGAGCTTGCTTGAGAGTGGGCTCCTTGACCCCATCTATTGGGTTTAATCTTGTCATTGAGGGCTCGATTCGATCCCTATTTTTGTGAACTTGCTTTTAGAAGAAGATTACTTCAGTATGTTTCCGCGCATTTCTAGTTAGTATTAGTTGCTTCCTCAAAAATCTCAATAGCATTATCATCAAATGCCTTTATGCTGTTATCGATTATTATCGTTTTCATGTCAAGTTCTTCTGAATTGACAATAATTGAAGTAAAACATTATTGTTTACAGCTTCGTTCCTATTTTCTCTTATCGATCTTCTTAGTAAATGAATTCTCATATACGGATTTCCTGCTATTTTTGAGGCTGAACTTAAATTTCCGGTCAACATTCACGAATTCAGTATTGACGACTTAATTTCCCAAAAAAATAATGCAGAATCTCAAAGATCCTCTATAATAAATATGATTGATTGGCAATGTAACAATTTGCAATTGTCAGCTTCTAGATTGTTGTCGATCAAAGTGAACGCTTCTTGAATGTTTCAGCTTGCTAAGAATTATCTTGATATTAGCCAGAAAGTGGCGATTTGATCATATGAATGGCGGCTAAATGAGTCAATTTACCAACCAAGTAACTTGACCGTTTTTCTTTATTTTCGGACCATTTTTCAGTTTAAACCCTACTTACCCGCACGAATTGCAAACTTAAAATTATTGGACCTTATATGACCACAATCGTCCAAGAAAATCGAAATTTTATTTGAAGAAGGAAAGCAGCCTAATGTTTTTCGGAGTAACTAGCTACTGAATCCTTCAAATATTATAGATATATCAACATGTTTCAGTCAACTCCAAATGAACTGGAAAAATATTGCACCAAACTAGCAAGTGGAAATCATGTCTCCAAAGTCGCAAAAGAAAATAATTTGTTCTTCAAAATGAGCAAAACGGGTCATGAATTTGTTGTAGTTTTGTCTTATAAATATACACCATGAGCAATATTCATAATATCAAGATTTACAAAATTAAACACACGTATCATGATTTACTACAGTGAAACTGTTGATCGTCAACTAAGGGTGAAGGTCATTCGGAAAATCAATGCTGATCATGTTGTAGTCTTAAGATGATTTCTTTGGCTTTCAGTCTTTATAATAATGAAAACAGACAATTTTCTATTTTCCGACGTTTCGGCGTAATATATTTCGCCTTCTTCTAGGGAAAAAAGATTTTCTGCGTCGATTCATCACTATGGATGAAATTTGGGTCTACCACCATGATCCTGAATCAGAACAAGAGGCTAAGGGGGGTGTGAGCCAGGCACTTCGACTTGGAAGCGAATTCGTGTCCAGAAATTGGCCAAGAAGCGTGAGTTTTTCGGATGCAAAAGGAATTTTATTCATAGATTACTCTGACTATTATTGTGACCTTTTGGATCAGTTCGATGCAAAATATTATGAAAAAAGACCCGGTTTGCAAAGAAGAAAACATACTTTTTCATCAAGACAATGCTTAGGTAAGTAAAAAAAACATCGCAAAAATCACTGAGTTGGGGTACGAAATGTAACAGTATCCATCATTTTTGCCAGATCTATCTTCTAGTTCTGACTTCTCGTTGTTCTCACACCTCAAAAAATTCCTGCGTAGAAAGCATTTTTCATCAAACGAAGAGGTTATAGCCTCCATATGGAAGTATTTTGCAGGCCTTCCAGAAAGTCACTACAGTGATGGGACAGCAAAATTGGAAGATCGTTGAACCAGCGTATGGATCATATGGGAGACTATACTGAGCAATAAAAGTGATTTCCTAAAAATAAAATGTATTTTTGCCGCTTTTTGACTGAAACTTTTTGACTAACCTAGTAAACGATCATCCAAAGGATCCAGTAACGGATGACAGTGAACCACAGAAGCTGAATGAAAACCGAAAACAACCAGCAAAATTATGAGAGACCGCTAATTGGTCATTTCGTGGGGAATCCGAACATTTCGACGTGGAACTTGACAAAAAACTTGATGTTTCGCTTTCGTCCAAAAGGCCAAGAAACTAGCTGGATTGAAAACATACAAGGCACAGAGTTTCCTAAATCGGGAGTAATTCATTATTAGGGCCTAAAAACAAAATGTAAACAATAAAATTGAGCAGAGGGCTATTCGAAAAGCACACAATTTTTCACCAAGCTACTCAAAAGCTGGATGGGCAAGGGGAAGGATATTCCCTTGACTGGCAAAATAATGCCCGTCTGATCATTCTCATGCATTTCAGTGAGCTTGGAATGGATCTAGCGATGTTTGTTTACACTTCCCAAAGCCTACATGGGAGAGAAACTCCAGCTCCAGCTGGAGGCATTTTTGTAATCACTACGGCTATTATAAGGAAGTTAGGAATTTTAATAGGAATAAAATCAATACACTCAGGAAATTATCTGTACGATTTTCATACGATCGGAAATATGAATCACGAAGCAAGGGAATATGATTCAATCCATACGAAATCGTATGAAAAGATTATTGTTACATTGGTCCAGAAAAACATGTCTCTTATACACTTTCAATTGACATCTCTTATCAAGCGAGTTTAGTCTCGTGGGATTGTGGCTCGTGTCTGGATCTCGTGGTTCATGGTTCGAATCTCGATGCAACTTTTTTTTTCTGTTAGAATTTTTTTCATAACGATCGTATGAACTTATTTCCATTTGAGCATCGTCTAAAATTTGCAATCATATCTTCTGGCATATTTCCATACGATACTCCTTTGTTTCTCCATGACTTGTTCGCTCAGTGTAGGTATAGAAGAGTAGTTAATTGAAATCAAATAAAAAACTTGCAGAAGTTTTTCCCAGCGGACAACAACGCTATTTAAAAAAAAATAGTTGCGTGAATTGTAGTTTTGTTGATTGATTCACAACACTTCTTAACGATAAAAAAAGGCTTCATTGATTAGAAAAACATAACACCATTAGGAACTTTCTTACTCAGATCATTCAAAAAACACAAAAAAAATGGTTAAAGTATGTATTTTCAGAATAATTCCCAAAGTGTAAGGCCATAAAGCATCGGAATTACCCTCGGTGTTTACAAATTCAAGTTTCAGAGCAGCATTCGCTAATTAGGCTTTCTTCTTTGCTCAGTAAGCCAAAAATTTGCTGCATTTGTTCAAAACCCAAAAATAGATACTCAAGTTTGAATTTATTTCTTATTAGTTGACCGGGAAAACATCATACTGCATGCAAATAAGTTTTTAAAAACAATACAACTGTTTTGATTTTTGTATTAATAACTCATCCGATGCTCATAGCAATAAAAACAAACGAAAATCCATTGGTTTATTTGTTACCTACAGACACTTTTTCATTTTTCATTATATAGATAGGTATTGTGTTCTAAATTAATGATTCATTCCGAATGAGCACAGTTCTTTCAGCTGAGTGTGTTACTCAACATATACCAATACTTTAAGAACGTAAAGTTTTCAATGATTTTTTTTTCTAAATATAAGCAACACATTGTCGCTCAAAATTCTCATCAAGGTTTTGTCCTTTTTATTGCACTTTGTTGCAATGTTCGATAAATGAATCTTCTGATGCTTGTTGCTATAATACTCATGTCATTTCATCTTACTGAACGTAATTAACAATAAAAAGTTTGTGAACCGGTATTTCGTCAATCATTCCTTCTACCAGCCCAGTCGTCAGTCATTTCTTCAATAAATTATCAATCAATCAATCATAATGCCCCGATATTCAATGCAACTTACTCTCATTCGCAAGCCAACGTCCGCAAAGCAGAAGGCCTTTTATTCCGGCGCAGCCACTAGCCGGCCCTGGTCGCAATTTTCGAACCGATGCGCTTGTAGTCGATGGCGCCTTTTGCATGCGCGTTTCAATCCAATCAAAACAATATCCCAAGCTTCGGAGTTGTGCCACCAGATTCGACCACCTTCTCGAGATGACGGTGACCATCGTTCACTAACAAGGCTCCAATAGCAGATTCGTGTTACTTTACCACCATCATCACCTCACACACCCAGTCAGCAGTCGAGTTTCACGGTTCTTTTCTTCGAATCGACATCACGAGCGCGTGCACAGTATGGTGGCTCCTTTCTTTAATTCTTTTTTTTTTGTTGTTGTGTTTCTAAGAGCAACCACACGAGAAACAATAAACAACACAACGCGCACACACAATCACGACGATCCCGAATTCGTAGATAGGTAGGTAGGTAGGAGGAGGGAAAATAGCACACGCACATGTTGTTCCTCATTGGGCCACGGTTTGAGGCTGCTCCGCGTGAGGATTGGGCTCAATTATCCACAACGGGGGGTGGTGTAGAGACAGAAATCCCCGATCGAATCTCCTTACGCGCGCGCGAAAGACATCATCAGACACGCATACACACACAAAGAAAAAAAAAACACAAAGCCCGAGACGAGCGACGACGGGGTGAGGCTCGAAAAGTGTGTACTCACTTCATAACTCTTCCTTTAATTTATCTGCTTGCCTGAACTCTTCGTTTTCTTCTACTTCTTTACCTTCGTTATTATTATTGCTTTTGTATCACACTTGATTGATTTTCTCTCTTACTTCTTTTACTTCTTTCTTCCTACTACCCTAACCTCACTTGGCTCTGAAAGAAACTTGTTTCCAAACAATTCTTCTTCTGGTCATTTTTGCTGCTGCTTTTTCTCCTTAATCTTTCTTCGATTCTTATTCTCTTCTGTTTGGGCCTTGCTTTTCCAAGAAGGAGATTGATCGTTTCACACACTCACATTAATTTCTTCGTTGTTGCTGTTGTTGTTGGTGGTGGTGTTGTTATTTTGAGAAAGGCGAAAAAAAGAATGTTTAAAAGAAAACAGAAACTTAACCATTAAAGAGGAGACACAAAAAAAACCTTTTCGTCTCCGGCCATCCCGTTCACGTACTCCTGACTCGGTTAACTCCCTTGGCTCGTTCTTCGTTCGCTCGCTCATCATGCTCATAAACAACGGACAAACGATTAATAAGTGATGCTGTGTTTTTCGATTTTGAATGCCATTAACTTCGTAAATGCCTCGGAACTTGGGCGCGACGGCGGACGGACCTGACAACGACGACGACGACGACGACGACGACGGCGGCGACGACGACGACCTGTAGCAGTACAGAGTAATCGGGAGGTTCCTTTGCGTGAGCTGGGGATCTGCAGGGGTACAATGTGTCAAATTAAGCATTCTCTCTTTCCTTGTCGCTTTTTTCGCTTCATTCTTCGCCTCTCATCACCTGGTTTTGTGGTGGCAACTGCTCTGCTCTTGTGGTTGTTGTTAAACGGGTTGTTGCTTCCAGGTTCAATGCAAACAATGACTGCGATAATAATGGGCTTCGAAACTAGCCTCGAAAATGATCAATTAAGTAGGGTTGGCGCGCTTCTTCTTCTTACTGGAGGTTCCGTTTAACGCAATTTTCTCGCTTTTCTCGCTCCAGTGGATCACAGTTAGAACTTTGACACTTGATTTGCACCTCCCAGCGTCGTCACTCGCTCGTTTTGGCACGGTGAAATCACTTGGTAACGACTACCTATCACTTGTGCTGTTGGCTTGACTACTGCCGGTGCTTCGACCGCTATCGTTGTTCGTCGTGCTGCTGGAACTATGGGATAGATCTCCCACCGAACTGAGATCTCCGTTGTTTTTGTGCATATGGGCTGCTGCGGCTGCCGCGGCCGCAGCCGCCGCTGCCAGTTGATGATGGTGTAAGAGGAAGTTGGGTGGACTGTTCCTGAGGCAACCGGGTTCTTCCTTGATTTGGCTCGTCGGCAGTGATGAGCTGTTGTTGTTGTTGTTGTTGTTGTTATTTGATGTGGGAGGTGACGAGCTGGACAGATTGAGCTGCTGAAGATGCGGGGGAATTTGTAATGCTGATAGACTGCTACCGTTTGGCGGTGGCCCCGTTGCAGGCGGATGTGGTTGCTGGTGATGTGGAGGAAGACTATTGCTGCCGGAGCTGCTGTGATGATTCTTGCTGCTACTGGTACCGCCATTCAGGATGCCCGGTGGACTAGTGACTGCTGAACTGAGGTTATTGCTGGTACTATTGCTGTTCTGGTTTGAACTGTTCCGAATCGTATGATGGTTGCTGTACGGACTGAAATTGTTGCTATAGCTATTGTTCAGCTGAGAACTGAGACCACTGTCACTGCTGATGTTATTCAACTTGTCACTGGCGCTGTTCTGGAGGGCTTGCTGATGCTGCTGCTGTTGTTGATGCTGGGCCGCTATCATCGAGGCCAGACCCAAGTGGTCGTGATGATGATAGTAGTTGGTTGGTGTGGCTGGACTTGCTAGCAGATTCAACGGAGATGCTATACTCGTTGACGGAGACTGTAAGCTGGATAGCACACTCATACTCCTTGGACTGGAAAGTGATTGGTTCAGCGATTCCCTATCATCCTCCGGACTCTTGGAATCATCCATACTGCCACAACTGCCGATCGCATCATCCGATCCCTGATCTCTACCCTCTTCGCTATCCGTCATTTCCTTGTATCGGATGCACTTTTTCTTACGCCTACACGGCTTACACCACTGATTCTGTTGATCTAATCCGTATCTCGCTCGACACTTCTTCATGCTATTACCACCCGGATCAGCGGGACTACGATCCTTTTTCCTCTTCTTTTTCTTTGCACCATATCCGTAGTTATCCCGTGCCGTCCAACCAGGATAGAGTTCCATGTGCAGTTGCCGCTCCTGGCGGGCCTTATCATAGTACACACTCTGTTCTTCCCGCGAGAGCGAATGCCACTTCCGACCTAGTATCTGATTGATAGCGGCAGACTCTTTGAGTGTGCATTCCGCTACCACTTTTGCTCGCATCTCTTTCATGTACAGCATGAAAGCATTCAACGGTTTCTTGACATGACTCTTCTTTTTCTCCAGTGCCAGCTCTTTTTCCGTGAGCTGTCTATGCTGACCGCTACCGCTGTTGTGATGATGATGGTGGTGATTGTTATTATTGTTGTTGTTACTGTGATTGCTTTGCTCGTGATGTGAATGATTGTGATGGCTATTGTTCGACCGGCTCTGATGTGATGAGAAGCGACCCTGAGATGGTTCTTCGCCACTTTCCTGCTTGATCGTAGGAGGATTCGACGATCGACCCGAACCGAATCGGGATGATTCCTGACCAAGAATGTCCTGTTTTGGACCGGGGGTGATTATGGCGGGGTGTGTGTTCAACATCGGATGGGAATGTACCGATGGAAGGAGGCTGGGCGAGTACCGATAAAAGTCACTCGGAAGGGACGTGTAAATCTGGAGGGATGCTGGATATGGATTGCGGAATCCTGCAGCAGGGCCATACATTGAAGGTGTATGCCATGACGATGCCACTAGTGGCATATCGGGACTTAACATGGGATAAGGGTACTGGCTAGTGGGGAAACTGTACAGAGGAGGTCGCGTCAGTCCCATCGTCTTCGGGTCCAATTGGTAGGGAAGGATTCCGCAATGCGCTGGAGGAGGCGAAGACAGGTGATCTCCATTGTGGCAGAAAAAAGGAGGCAGTCCCATCTTGTTTGCCATCGACACCGGAAGACCCGCTGCAGCACCGTTTGGGTAGGCATACGGTGGAACCAAGTACCCCATGTTGAACCCCGGATGTCCGTGTGGTAGCTTGCCATAAACGGGACCCGCCTCATGTCGAGTGGTCCCATTTTTAACAGTTTTCTCCTCGCTTTCAGTCAAATCAATTAAACTGGATTTCTCTTCCAGCAGGTTCTCAGACAACTTTTCGTCGTCCCGACCTTCATCTTTGAATACTTTAACCTCGTCCGTACTGCCGAGTTCATCACCGGTGGAACTGTTGTGAGGCATTTTCCCGGCACTTGCATCAATCGCACTTGTTTCTTCACGCTTTGCTCTACACTTCGAAAGGCACTAATTTGATTGAATTTCTGTGTTTACTTTCCGAAACTAAAAACTGCGATAACAATTTTGAACTAGGTTTCACATTGCACTATTGCTTTCAGGTTTCCATATGCATACTTGCACTTCACTTGTTTTCGACTCTCCCGATGAGTCTGGATTTTTTCCGTTGCTTGAAACTGGTAATAGAGGGTACAATCCCGTTCCAGTACATTCCGACGCACACAAGATTCACACAATCTCCAAAATTCTAATTTTCAACGATCAGATTTCGATTCGTTCATTGTACGCGCGTCGTTGATAATATATATAAAAAAAACGAATCACCCGGGCCAGTTTTTGCGTTCTTGCTTGCTGCTGCTGCTGGCCACTGCCACTACTCACTCGTTGTGGTTCTCAAGTTCTTGAACTTCTTGGAAGCTGGTTACTTGCGGGCTGGCTGCTGAGTGCTTGTGTTGGTTCTGCTTCCAAGTTGCCACACATACACACACCCGCGCACACAGCCGTCGTCGTCTGTAGCCTGTTCAAGCTCGGCTCTCTGGAATAGAATACACAGCGAGGTGGCTCAAGAAACCAGAATACACTACAGAGTAGTGTGTTGAGGCAGTGCGAAGCGGAGGTGAAATACACAGTAAACGGAGAGCGAAGAAACAGGAATCTTGTTAAAATGAAATTACTTCGCCCTCTTCTCTTGTTTCAGCAGCTTTTTTTTTGTCTGTTCTCCAGTCGCTATTGCTTGATTTGAAGAGTCAAAATCCAGAAATGGAATTCTTTCGTCGACCGATCCGAGTGCGCGACGTTCTGTAAATAAATATTTGATAAACGAAAGTTGGCTTTATTAGTAAACAGTTGATCTAGATGGAAGGGGATGTGAATTATTAGAAGCTGCGTAATTGACCTCTACCTCCCCTTTCCGTGCATCCAGTAGAATGTACGTGACGTCATTTTAATAAGCTTATGAGTTGCTCCTTTAACGCCCTATTGCTAACAAGCTCGGTTCCAAGAAAACCACAACTCACCTTCAACTTGAATGTTTCGCTCTCCGATTGAGCACCGGCCACTTGTTATTCATTCCTTGATCCGTATCAATCCGGATTACCCATCGAATTATGCGCGACGGCGACAACTTCGGCGGTCAGAAATCGCGACTTCTTTCTTATTCGCGACACTAGTAAAAACGGGTGTTTTTGTCCCGCTCGTTCTCTCCGAAGGAATTCTCTCTGTTGCTCTCGTTGCGCTATGTTTTGTGTCACTCGCGACGACGACGACGACGACTCCCGTTTGACAGTTCATAAATTCTTGCGCTTCAAAAAAAATCTTGCTCACTGCACGAGATATGATCCCAGGTTTCCGTTCCGTTCAATCGATGGAAATTGAGGTTCCCGTTTGATCCCGGTATAATCACACACTGTCGGAATTCGGTATTTTGCTCTCAATTGAATCCGCAAAAATAAACTATAACGAGCGGCAGGCGGCTTGCGTGTAGAAAAATAAAGTAAAATTCCACTATGTTGACGCGCGATCCGCAGCCCCGTGCCTGTGAACTGTTTGCTTCTTCTGACTGTGAATGACTGCCTGTGTTTGCGCTGCCCATTGACGTCTCTCTCCGTCTTCGTGTGGTATGTTTGCATCGGATTGTGAGCTATGCCCACCCTCTCACGCAAACACACAAACACACCGAACCGACGCTCTTATCGCCACCCAGAGAAACGTCAAAGTCCAAGCTTTTTCCATCCGTCCGTTCAACATCCACTTGCGCAAGTTCGCACTGGTTGAGATTTTAAAGCGATCGTTGGAAAAAGCTCAAATCATGCGCAATCAAGCAACCTGCTCATCACTCGCACTTGATCCTTTCGGGTTCCGGTTCGGTTCGATTCGTTTCGGTTCGGGTTGGGATTTTCCGTCGGGGGTTGTAGTGAAATGCGAGACTCGGGCTCGTTGTTGTTGTTCGACGTCGCAATGTTTTCTTTACGGTTAACAAACTGAGAATGAGCTGGTGTCATTTTTCTTAGGGACCGAAAAGCACCGCACAATGCTCGGCATTTTTCGAGCTGTGCAGAAGAGGGAAATGGGTCGAATTGGTAGTTAGGAATGGTATTTATTATCCCTTAAGGATTTGTTCGTTTTTGCTTTTGTATGTTCTGCTAATGGGAAGCATGAAGTCGTGGTCTGGATTGGGAAGGATTTATAGTAATGCAACGCTTAGTTATGCAGTTTTTTTCCGTCACTTATCATCAATGGTTTTAGAAGATTGTTCAGACAAACAACTTAATTATTCAATTACTAAATTAGCTTTAACTGCTTGATTAAGTGGTCAATTATTTTTCATGGTAGTTCCATTTTGATAAAAGCAATCCTCACACAATTATTCAACAGGTTTTATATTATATTGAAATAATTTGTTCTCTATTTCTCATAGTAAAATCTAATAATAAATAAGAATCTTTGAAGATTTGCAAGAATGTTTATGCTGCATTCATTACAAAATATATCAAAGCGTTGAAACTAAGATACATAATTTCACTTACAGTGCTCTTCGAAATAATAGTAGAAGCTAGAAAGAATCAAAAATGATACTCATATTCTCAAACTCTTATTCTTTTTATTTGAATTCTCTGTTGATTTATAATGTGATTTATATAACACTAAAAGTACATTAATTTTAAGATAAAAAGATCATGAGCTGGTTCAGAATGATCAAAAATTTATTTTGATCATGTTCAAAATAATAGCAGCAAAACAATCAATTTAAGAATAAATCAAACTTTGCAATAAATCATATACTCTCTATGTAAATCTTATTGACAATGTTTGTACTTGGTAGTGTAGCTGATATTTTTGATAAGCGCATCGTCTTGGCATTGAGTTCACCAGCTTCTGGCACTTTACGATGGGTATTTCTGTCCACGCACGTTGAACGATGGACCATAGTAGCTCCGTAGTTGTCGACATTGCATCCTTTGCCACACATATCTATGCGGGATAAGTCAAGGCAGGAACGAATTCGCCACCTGGAATGGCAAAAGAGTGCGCGCTTGATCGTGATGTGATGTGATAGGAAGCCACTATCAGTGCAGAACTTGCCATGGCGTATAGTTCATCCTTATGGCAAGATCATACTGTACATATCTGTAATCCTCACAATTTCGTTGTATGAAGGGTCAAAAAACGGGGGTGTGGACGCATAAGCAGAAGCATTTACATGAAATCCACGGAAAGGATAGATATTCTCTTTCCAACGTAACACTCTTATTACAGGAAATGAACAGTAAGCAGTACACATTAGGATTTCCGTCTGGTGGTTTGTTTAAAATAGTGTTAGCAAACTCGGAAAATAATTAGGCCTTCGCTGATCTCGATCTGATGATTTCCATCAAGGAAGGCATAATTGTTATCTATGACTTGGGACGGATAATCACGAAGCCCTCTTCCAGCCTATGCTTCGTCTGGCACTCTCTATTCCCCCCTTACCCTTTGTTATTGAATGTCTGTAAAAATTGTAGATCATGTAATATAATATATGTATTGACACAATATAACTGACAGCCACTGGATTGTTACTTCAAAATAATAATTGGATATGTAATTAAATCTAAATAGTCCTGGAAAAGCTGAAAAGCAGAGTTGATCAGTTCTCTTAAAAAAGATAAAATTTCAATGAAAAGATATTTGATTTGTTTTATTTTTTAGAATCAAAAGACTATTAAATAGGTCGAAAAAAACAGTTAAAGTGATCGAAGAGCCTGGTTCGATGGTTTCTGAAATGAATGGAATATCTTATTTTAATACTACCTAACACAGATATTCAAATATAATTCCATACTATTTATAATCACATGTCGGTCTTTTATGGAACAGTAGTTGTAGAACAGAAATAGAATTTCACTGAAAATGTTATGTTGAAATACTGAAATTACATTGTCATGCTGCTCCGTGCTCTGAAAAACAAAAGTTATTGCGAATACAGAGATGTCACAAGGTTTTTATTCAGCCATTATTTATTCATCAATTAAATGAGAATGGAAAATATACCCTGCTTGAACACCCTGTTGACAAGCTGACAACATTGCCCAGACTACGCCAACCAGCATCTCCGTACTAAAATGCTGAACAACTTTGTAGATAACAACAGTAGAAATTAATTAATGTGATATAACCACAATGGAACTAACTCTTAGCTTCGGGTTTTGACTGAGAATCCCTAGTTCGGCGCAAGGGGCAAAAGAGTGCGCGCTTGATCGTGCTCAAATATCGCCAATGGCACAGAACGGTTCTAGCGATGTGAAGTTTCTGTTTTACACCTCCTTATAGCAATCAATTTCCAGTTAGAGGTTTTGAAAACACAACTTCTAATTGTAACGGTAATTAATTAATTTCGGAATCCTCGGAAAACAAATTAGGATGAATATGCACAATATTTGAATTCGGAGTTATTTGCAGAAGGAGGAAAGATTGAAATTGGAATCATTCTCCCAAAAGGTAAACGATTAGATTTTAAATCGTTTCGATATTAGCAGTCTTATAAAAATCGTCCTCTTACAGGAATGTTCCGTGGTGGAGCTCTAAATTAAAACGTGTGCGTAAAACATCCCGCAGATTGTATAACAAAGCAAAAAAAAAAAACTCAGATTGGACCCCTTATAGGAACGCACTTACTGAGTACAACAAAGATATAAGAAAATCCAATTCTTGGGTTCTAACGTGTGAAAACATAAGCAATACTCCGGAAGTCTCAAGACTTCAGAGAGTTCTTGTAAAGGATCATTCGATTGAACTTAAAAATCTGAAAAATGAGGACGTTAGAGAGACGTTGAAATTGATTATGGAAACCCATTTTCCTGGATCGGTTGTGTGTGTAGTTCCAAACAGGGATAGATCACTTGGGCACAAGTGAAAGTTATCTTTATACCTAAAACAGGAATGCAAGATAAGGCGCTTTTGAAATCATACAGACCCATTAATCCTCTTGAAGACTATGAAAAAGTGTTGAATGATTATATCAATTCAAATTACACGAACAAATATCCACTATCTTCCAGTTAGTGTTCCAGTTTGCTAACCTTTACTTACCGTTTACTTACTGGTAAGTCAACAGTTACAGAAAACTGATTTGTTTATCTTTGTATGTACTACTAATTCATTTAGTTTTATTATTTTTGATTTAAGAATTGAATTAAATTATTTATATATTTGTTATTATCTATTGAAATAAATTTGTTTTTACATGCATTGTTTAGCCATTAATTTATGTATTTATTCATTCAATTAATTGGTCTTTTTGTCATTTTATTTGATTGTTTATTTATTGATGTACATCTTCATGTACTTACATGTACATACTTATCCAACTAAATATCTAATTTCATTTCATGGTTTTTTTTTGTTTTGATAATTCAATGCTACATATATTCATTCGCTTTTGTTTTTATTTAAAAAAAATACATTTTGATGAATTTTGAAAGTGGATTTTTATGTACAAAATAATTTATTCTATACATTTTTACCAATACATTTTCATTTTTATCTACATATTTTATTCATTTGATTCATTTGATAAACTGATAATTTTGTAATGGATTTATTTATTCCCTTTTGAATTTATTCATATGTATATTTATTTATTTATTCATTACACATATATTGTTTGATTCGTTTATTTATTTATCTTTTTATTTATTGATTTATTATTTTCATCTATAATTTTTTTTATTTATTCATTTAAATATTTATTAATTTATTTATAATTTTTGTATATATTATTTTTGTTTATATTTTCTTTTTTATCTATGTTTTGATTTATGTAATTGTGCATCATATTTTTTAATTCAATCGATCGATTTATATGTTCATTCATTTATTTACGTGTGTGATTGATAAAAGTGACCAAATCAATATCAATTTGATGGTTATCTTGACAGATGCGCGTAATTCGTCTACAATCTGCAGACTTCTTTAGTGTCTTGTACTAATAACTCGACTGCAATCCAGTTATTAGTACACGACAATTTTTCTAGTTAATTTTTGTTGTTCACAAGATTATGTTCCTTAAAAATTGCAAGTTGATTGTGCACAGTCAGTTTCAAATTAAATGATTTCCTGGAGACAAATCCTGGATTTATTTTATTAATTCAAGCCTGCTAAGCTTGCAACTAAATATATGAAAATATTGTTGTTTTTTGGAATAATTTTTTTTTTTGACTGAAAAGGGGTTCAAATTTTTATCAGAACATGCCTGTTACCCGAGAAATACACATTTTGTCTTTTAGTAACTGGATAATGTTTGTTTGGTTCAAATTTGTGTTTCATTTGTATGAGACTCCATTATTCCAGAGCGGCAGGGCACCACATGCCAAATTTGGTTCCATTTGTTTGATTTGTTCTCGATTTATGCAGAAATTTGCGTTTCATTTGTATGAGATCCATTCAGAAGGGGAAAAAGTCTCGAAATTTTTGTTTCAATAGCATGAAAGCTCCTCCACCCCCTCTTCTAAAAGGGAAGGAGTCTTAAAAAATCCCCTTCTCCAGCCCAAAAAAACCCTGTATACACATTTTCACTCCGATCAGTTCAGTAGTACCCGAATCTGTCAGGTCAGACACACAAAAAATTCATTGTTATAGTTTTATAAACCAAACACCCATCGGCCGTCAATGGTATTATGGAAGAAATATGTTTACAACAATCACTCAAGTGACCAATGGAAGCAGCTTCAATCCGGGAATAGGAAAGTGATAGCTCTACTGCTGGTCCAGCAACCCATTTCAGAATATCTGAAGAGTCACGGCTATTCCGAGGTACTTTCACATACAAGAAGCCCCGCATGTAAACATTACCGATATCATTTGGATAAGGGCATAGAAACACACTTCCAGTTTTGGAAAACTTAAATTTCCAAACCAGGCACGTATTTAATATTATTTGAAAGTAGGATTTTTGCCATATAATTATAATCAGATAGATCTCACCCATGGCTGCTTTCTTAATGACACTATCTTGTTCATTCGTAAAAATAAAAAAAAACATCGACGCTGATTCGTAATTTATTTCATGCACTCGCGACAAAATAAACGCAAAAATTATCGTTGCTAAACCGCTCGCTAGATATGCAACCTGAAAAACAAAACTCTGTACACCACGTGGTGAATGCATCTGAAATTGTGCTAGCCTCTCACGCGCGCATGCGCGTTGTCTTCGGTAGTAGCTTCTGACCGGTAAATGGCCATTTTCTACATTGCACTGGTCTTCTTTTTGTTGAATCCTAGAGGGTTTGAGCTGTTTAGTGGAATGCCTGTAACTAGAAATTTAGAAGAAAAATTAGTATTCTCCATGTAATTCCACCTACCTTTGCTTATCTTCGGCAGATACGCGTATTTCGTCTACAATGTGCAGACTTCTTCAGTGTCTCGTACTAATAACTCGACTTTTTGTTTTTTTTATTTCATTCCACATTCTGCCAATAATCAAAATCTCCGCTATAAGGCGACTCTATTTAAAACTTCGAATCATCGATTCACTCGCGACAAAGCGGAAGAATTACCAACACTACCAGTAAATACAAAACTAAGCTGATGTAGCTCTTCTTCAGGGTGTGGGAAGCACAAAAAAAACAGCGTAATACTACCGATAATCATACATTTCGGGAGGGAATCGATTGTGTTCACTAGTTTGCAAAGCACGTGGAGATTGTATGATTTCACTGTAAGTTTAAGTTAAGTTACGAATTATAGTTTTCAGACAGAAATTCTTTTTTATATACATTGAAATCCTGCCTCCAAAAACCTCCACATACATGCCCAATGTGAATTCATTTGCTGAAAAGTTTTCGAATTCTGCCGCATTTTGTGTTTTATTAGTATGAAAGCCCCCCTGAAGAGGAGTAGGGGTCTTTAACTACCATAGAAATATTTCTTACCTCCAAAAACCTCCACATGCCGAATTTGGTTCCATTTGCTTGATTTGTTCTAGAGTAATGAAAAAAAATGGTGTTCAATTTGTATGGAAGCCCTCTTTGAAGAGAGTGGAGCGTTCTCAAACCACCATAGAAACTTTTTTTGCCTTCAAAAACCTCCACCTGCCTAATTTGGTTGCATTTGCTTGAGCAGTTCTCGAGTGCAAAAAATTGTGTTTCATTTAAAGGGCGAACACGATATTATTGCGACTCATTCAACAGGGCATAACTTTTTTACCATTGGGTAAAAATCAACCAAATTTTGCACACTTTCTCATTGATGTGTATTGTTGACATGCTGTCAAACTCAAAGTCGTGTTTTTCGATTCAACGAAAATGGAGGTGAACCAACGCGAGTCGAGAGAACAAATTCTTTCCAAACATCTGGAATTTCCTGACCTGTCGCACCGGCAGTTGGGAAAAATGTTGAACATTCACCATTCAACCGTCTCCAGAGTGTTGAAGCGGTTCCAGGAGCGGTTGACGTTGGACCACGGCAAAGGAGCTGGAAGAAAACCGGGACCGGAGAACAAAAAGACGGAGGAAAAGGTGAAGCGGCTGATTAAAGCAAATCCCAACGTCTCAAGCCGTGATTTGGCTAAAAAGATCGGCAGGTCGCAGAGCTACGTCCAGAATGCAAAAAAGAGAGCTGGACTACATACATACAAGGTACAGAACTTCCCAAACCGCGATGAGTGGCAACAATCGACGGCTAAAACTCGGGCACGGAAGCTCTACAAGAAGATGCTGACAAAATATGGCTGCTGTGTGATGGACGACGAAACGTATATTAAAGCCGATTTTAAGCAAATTCCGGGGTTGGAGTTTTTCACCGGCAAGAGCAAGTTCTATGTGGACGACAAATTTAAGAAGAAGAAAATGTCGAAGTTCGCCTCCAAATATCTCATTTGGCAGGCCATCTGCTCTTGCGGACTGAGGAGTGAGCCTTTCGTGACAAAGGGCACAGTAAATGGCGAGATCTACAAATCTGAGTGCCTCGAGAAGCGCCTTTTGCCGTTCTTGCAGCAGCATGACGAAGCTCCGCTATTTTGGCCAGATTTGGCATCATGCCACTATTCTAAAAGTGTCCTGAAGTGGTATGAGGCCAATTCTGTCCTTTTGTTCCAAAGGACATGAATCCGCCAAACTGTCCGGAGCTGCGCCCGGTGGAGCAGTACTGGGCAATTATGAAGCGGAAACTTCGGAAGAGCAAGAAGACAGTCAAAGACGAGAAGGACATGCTAAGAAAATGGAAAAAAAAACTGAGAAACTGGTACCGGATGACACTGTAAAGACTTTGATGGAGGGCATCAAGCGAAAATATGTTCAAATTTACACTCAAGGCTCCATCGATTAACTTTATTTTTTATTTTTGAAGTAAATATATGTATAATACTACCCTAAAACTTTGGTTTGATTCTAAACATTATAAGAAAATTGGCATGACATTTTCGGTGTCGCAATAATTTAGTGTTCGCCCTTTATATGCGAGCACCCTTTTAAGAGGGAGGAGGGGTCTCAAAACATCATAAAAAACTTTCTTGGCCCCAAAAACTCCTGCATACAAATTTTCACGTTGATCGGTTCAGTAGTTTCCCTGCCTATAAGCATGTACTAACTTATAGACCAGTAGGTCCCGAATAAATACGATTTTTTTCTTGGCTCAGTCAGTACTAGCACATCGATCCCAAGCTCGGTCCCAAGCCTAATAATACGCCCTGTATAATGAACTCAAACGAACACACTCTCAAACAAGGTTTTGACTTATCCATATTCATTTGCCGATAGCTCTTCTCAGAAGCTCAATTTCAAAATATAATGTATGATGAACTTATGGTGCTTGAGTAGACCTACAACTTGGTCTAACAGTACATAGCTCTATCTCTTATATCTGAGGAATAAGAGCGTATATTCGCAGTGATCTTCGCGATGATATTTGCGGTGAAGATCACGCGATTATCATCGTGAAGATCACTGTGAATATACGCTCTCATGTCGAAGATATAGGAGTTAGAGCAATGTACTGTTAGACAAAGTTGTAGGTCTACTCATGCACTACAAGTTCGTCGTACATCATATTATCAAATCGACCCTCTGAAAGGAGATATTGGCAAATGAATATGCCTGAGTCAAAAATGATAAGCCGCAACCCTGCTCTCAAATACTCTGTCAAAATAACACAGCAAATCAAAACAAAGGCGCAAATATGTACAGCAAGGTGCTGGCTTCAATGTGTACTTCAGACCAAGAGGTTCTACAACAGTGAACCAATTTCAAATCGCTAGTTGCATATTGATTGTTGCTATAAGGGTTATACAGACAGACAGACAAACAGAAATTCATTTTTATTCATCCGAAACAATTTGCGATTATGGCGAATCATTACGACTAAATAATGAATTTTGATCATTTTGTCCTGATTGTTCTCTAAACTTATTCATTGTAATATTATTTTCACTAAGGGCGTAGTCTTGTTTTATTATCAAAACAATTTACTTTGAGATTTAAGCCATATTGATTGTTGACAAAGTGAAGGGCGTAATTTAAATCAAAACATAAACTTGGCGTAAAGTAAAAGGCGAGATTGACAAAAAATCAAAACAACGGCAAAAATTAGAAGGTAAAATTTTTGAAAATGTCAAAAATAGGGCATGGGAAAATCTTTCAAATGGCGATTCCTTCTTCCAAAATTTGAAGTTAAAAATAAATAATTGAATAAATAAATAATTCCTGGATAATATTGCCTCCAAGAAAGAAATGTTTCGGGAATGCATGATCTTCCGATTTACGAATTCCTTTACTTGACTTAGGAGTCTAATGTCATCAGCCATCCTCCACCCCCAAATGAATTCCAAACCATTGGACAATTTTGCTCCACAACTTCTAACTTCGGCTGAAAATGTATCTTTCCAGCTAAATTCGCATTCTGGACCATAGTGACCACTGTGATCTCATTAACAAGTTTAACTAGCGTTCCTAACTGAAAACGGATAAGATACAATGATCAAACAGCAAAAGAATCCTATAGCGAGATTACTCATCATTATTATCGGACGTAAAACCTCTCATCGGGACGGTTTTTTTTTTTAAATAATTTAGGGTGTCCCTGCAGAAAAAAAACAGCTTTTTGGTCAAACTTTCTTATTTCAAGTTTGCCAACAACGTTGTCTCCAGATGAATTTTATAACTTTAAATGATAAAAGTTTTGACGTATGAATCTTGCCGATGTCTCTTATCATTAGCGAGTAATTAAAGATTTTCTTTTAAAATTACGCCCTTTTCAAATGTGTTTTATTCAACTTAAAAAAACCTATATCCGGTTTTCAAACACAATATGCAATAATAAAAACCTTTCAAATACTGTTAAGAAATATATTTTTTTGGTTTGCCCCAATTAGCAAAACCAACATTTAAAAAGGGCCTATTTTGTTGACAAAAACCATAATAACTTTCGTTTGACATACGATAGAGACACTTTCAGCACACAAAAAGTTGTAACTTTTTTTGGTCTAGAATCGATGGGAAGACAACTTTGCTTAAATTTTGAAATAAAAAAATTACAGCTAAATAACTGATTTTTCTAGGGACACCCTAGGCTACGTAGGAGAAAATGCTCTAATTCGGTCATATCAGAAGGTACAGAAAAATTATGCCATCAAAGTTGCTTGAAATTTTTTATTCTACAGCTTTTTAGAATGATGTATGCTTTTATTTCTGCAAATAAAAAAGTTATATATTCGATTTCTCTGAAAATAATGACCACCATAGTTTTCATTCACACCAAAAGAAGCGCCTTGTTATTAGATACAATTTTGGTCTAAAACTTCAAACTTAGGCTGAAAATGTAGATACAGCTAAATTCGCATTCTGGACCACTGTGCATTGGGGGAAAAAACTTTGGAAGAAAATGAACGATTTGTCAAACGGTTACTTTTGTAGTTGATGCCATTCAATCAACCCGAATTCTAGGCGTAGCCGCATACCCAAAATCAGCCCCATTGCCCGCACCAGCAGTATATCTTGGTGTAAGGTGTATGACACCACTCACCGCGTAACCATCTGACATGAGTTGGCATACACAACCAAAGTTGTCCAATCGAAGACAGGTTTCCTACAAGCATATCCTTAGGAATCCTCAATCTGCACACTCACCCTTCGTCCGTAGTGCAATGAATAGGCTGAACGTGCTTTGGCTGACCCAAGAGATTCCAGTTTAAGATTGCATGGAAAATTTCATTGCCTATTTACCTCTCTTGTTCTTCAGCTCACCTACGCGCGAAGAAGCTGAAAAGGAAAAAAGGAGACGACCAAAACCCATAAAATATACTCCTCGTCATCGTCGGTTGTCCTCGACACGGATGAATAGGTAGAAAATTAGTGAAAAGAAATTGTACAAGACACGAGAAATTCCTTCCCGTGTTCCCGTGCGCAAACACATACCGAGAGGTTTACCGGCGATCCTGCCAGCAGCAGCGGCGGGATGTAGCCGGAAAAGGTCTCACCTCCCAAGCTTCTCGAGGTACAAATAAATAGTAAAACCTTTTGTTATCGTGCTGTGCAAATATGGTTCAATATCTATTATTATGTTTATTTATTTACTCTTTTTTGATGTGGTCCTCGGTCGTTCCGGAGGGAGGTGGTGTTGGTGCGTGTAAGGAATCTATCGGTCGAAAAAGGAATCCCAACCGTCCTAATCGTGTCTCGCGCTGTGGCTCAGGGCCTTCGAACATCACTCTGCAGGACGATGGCATGAGGAGATATGATTTACACCACCGTCCCGCTTTCGTTGTCCTGTGTGTCCTCGTTCTTGCACACTTCGGGGGTTTCAGGATTCCGTGGAACCACCCTGGAGGGCTGGTGTGGAGAGATCCTGTGGTGGATCTGTTTCGTTGAGATTGAGGGAATGGGCATTCGATGGTTACTTTCTAATCTACCAGAACGAATACATTTCTCGGTATTAGGCTCAGCCCGATTTATTCTCCCTGAAAGTACCTGGTGAAATGAAGTGTTGGGCGAATCAAAAGTTGGGATCCGAATTAAACGAACTTTAATAATTAACCTCACATAATTGTAGTGTGATTTGAACTAGCAATGTCGAATGACATGACAACCCGCACAGCCTTTTCGTGATGCAACAAAATGTACCCAGCTCAACGTGTGATGGTCAAAATGATTTCCCCTCCTGAGGCCCACGAAGGCCTACCAACAAGTTGGAAAAAGGACCTTGTACCATTAGACAAACAGCCTTCGTCGTTTCCTACCCTTGCACCCGTACTCGTTTGGTTGGTCCCCGAGGGCATGGCAAAACAAAGTAAACATGGATCTAGATCTCGATCTCGATCCGTTCCTCGAAAGAAAAACGTGTCAGGAAGAATCCCAGCCGAGCGTTGTTGGTGGTGGAGGGACTAAAGCAAACAGGTACTTTGTTCTTTTTCTGTCAATCTTTTCGGCTGTTTTAATTATCTGATTTGGTGTTCTCCGGCTCTCGGCCAATACGTGAGCTAATATTTGGACATGCTTGGAGGGAACGTGTGTTTGCGTTTGAGATTTTTCAAATAACTTCAAAAATTAGTTTTGCTCTGCCTTGCACCTGGGTGATCTCAGAACCTTTCGTAGTGAGCAAATTTGAACGGCTCCAGCAATGTTGCGTCGTTGGCAGTTCAATTTGTTCCGGAGTCCCTCGGAGGGACTTAGAAAGGCTCAACATCTGCAATGGCAGTAAGGATATCGAAGCCCCAACCGAAAGTTTCATCTCATAATATTTGGATGTTGCTTGTTTCGAGATGAGATGGGATTGGGATGTTCTGAGTGTGTATCTTTTGGGAGAATCATATTACACACTGTCAAAAGTGGTGCAGTTTCTCTGGGTACTATCCGAGCTGATGCCTGAAAGGGGTAAAAGATGCATTCGGCTATATTACAGGATCCACGATACATGCTATGATGGTGTCGAGGAGGATGAGGGGTTTCGAGAACGTGTGAGCGCGCGTGAGGTAGGTCCATATTAGTTTCCCTCTCCCTGGGCGCCTGTCAGATGGAAGAATTTCAGCTTCTTCCTCCGGACGGGGTCTTGTTAGGAAAGCAATCCAACCCTACTCGACTTGATTATGATTCCAACTGTGCGATAAAGTGTCTAATTTCTACCCTGAGCGGTGTAAGACGTGCGAGGAGGAGATTTTCTGGGATATTAGAATAATAATCGTACGATTGTACGTTACGTAGTTCTAATGAACTTGTGGAGTATCTGTGGAGAAAATTTCCATGCAGATGAATGAGATTTTTTATTCCGTTTCGAAATGGAATAGAATTTATTCTATTTTATTCTAATCTTCACACAGCCAGTAATTAAGAACCTCCTGGAAAGTACTATAACCCGTATTTTTCTTAGCAGCATTAATATTAGGGACATAGGGTACTTGTCCCTTGACTCAGTCATATATGCAGTGATCGATTACAATTTAAATTATAATTCAAGAAGTAGTTGAGCTGGAAACGATATTCAACTAATTATGCCTTTGCTTCTACATGTTTAATAAGAGGTTTGCTGTTCTGATCCATGTAAAGTTAACTAACTAACTTTACTAATTTGAAAACTTTCGACCAGTATGGATGAAATGTCGGTCTATAAGCAGCATATTGGGTATATTCGTGGATGCAACTTCGTCTCATCATTGAGGATTTTTATTCAAAACAAATGACGTAAACACTTTTGATTGTTTTTTTTTTAATTCTCCCCAGCGCGGAAGTAACGATTTTTGATGAAGTTTGCAGAAGCAGATAATTTCTCATCTCCATGCGAAGCGCTAGGAGCGGACAGTAGTTAAGGTTTATTTTCATTATTTCTTTAGGAATTCCATTTAAAGCTTTATTCACTAAACTCAGCAACAAATTTCACTTAACAAATCAAAATTAAACTGCTTTAGCGCACCCTAACGACTTTCACATCTGAATAATCGGCCTTTCCATAACAGAACACACATGTTCTACCATATAGGTTTTATTGTTTACTATTTGTTTGAATAAGCCTTTTGAAAAAAAATACATACCCATACTCATATATTTCAATTGAAAACTATATCATCAACATTCTAATACGTTGCCAAATTTGATTCGATTTGCTTGATTAGTTCTAGAGTTATGAAGAAATTTGTGTCTCATATGTATCAGAGCCCCCTTTCCTGAGAGAGTAGAGGTCTCAAACAATCATAAGAACCTTCCCCAGCCTCAAAAACTCCTTCATATAAATTTGGTCGGTTCAGAAATTTCTGAGTCTATAAGGGTCTGACAGGCAGACAGCCAGACAGAAGTTCATTTTTATGCAGGGTATGTGTCCCTTGACTCAGCCTATTATGCAACCATCGATTATATTTTTTATCATAACTTATAAAGTTTTTAAGCTGTGAGCGAAATTCAACTAGTTCTATACTTGCTAAGATAAGTTTGATAAGACATTTGGTAGTATGTATCACGAAAAGTTACACAACTCTTTTTATAAAGTTCGAAACATTCGAGGGATATGGATTTAATGTCGGTCTATAAACACCAAATTGGGTCTATTCATGGATGCAATTTCGTCCCATTCTATGGATTTTTGCTAAATGCAGTCTTCGTACGGTTTTTTTTCTTCTTATTTTATGAATTATGGCATTGCTGGCTGTTTTCGCTTTACTTAACACAACATTTCACAAAACAAACTGCAATTAAACTGCTTTGAAATACTTAAGTGATGTTCATACAAGAATTACTAATGAAAACATTATAATTCACTATACAATGAATTAGTTCCTTCGGGTTGTGTTTAGATGAGTCACTTGAATATAAACAACCGCAAACACTTGCATTTCCATTTAAAATTTTAGCAATAACAACCTTTTTACTATGTTATTGATACAACAGGCCATAGTTGGAAACATACAAAAAAATATGTCCTCAACATTGGGTCTACGATTTTCTTGTAAAATCACTGTTATTTTAGCTATGTGGACAGTTAGTTTGTAACGTGTAACTATTTTCTGTACATCCAGACTGCATTCCTCGCTTTATCGATTCAATTAAACCAAATTTAGATCACTTGAAGATCGTGTACATCAACTGTTCAGCTTAACCAGTGAAATCATGATGCCACAAAAATTCAAGAAATCGAAAATTACGCGGAAGTGAACAACTATAAGTTGATTAATATTGTCTCAATTGCTTCGGATTACATCGATCATCCTTATAGCAACATGAGTTTGTTTATTATCGCTAAGTTAATGACATATTTGGTACATAGGCCGAATGAAGGAGCTAGGCTAACATTACATCCCGTTACCCTATATAGAAATCTTCCCTCCAAAAACCTCCACATGCCAAATTTGGTTCCATTTGCTTGATTTGTTCTCGAGTTATGCTGAAATTTGTGTTTTATTTGTATAAGAGACCCCTTTTTCAGTGAGCGGAGGAGTGTCAAACCACAATAGAAACATTTCTTGCCTTCAAAAACCTCCACATGCCAAATTTGGTTCCATTAACCTGATAAGTTCTCGAGTTATTCTGACATTTGTGTTTCATTTGTATGGAAACCCCCCTCTTACAGAAAGAAGAGGAGTCTCGAACTATCGTAGAAACATTTATTGCCTTTAAAATCCCCGCATGCCAAATTTGGTTCCATTTGCTTTATTAGATCTAGAGTTATGAAGAAAAAGACACTCTTTGCGTGACGTAATTAATGGACGTTTCCCTATTTGTTATATGACAAAAAAAATGAAACGGTCAGGCCCACAAGATTAAAATATAAACGGCAATTAAATTATTCGTTTGATGAACAAGTATTGGCTCAGAGTTGCTGATTTACCCAATTCATACGTTATCGCCTACCGAGCTGCGCACCAACGATTAAACACGGCCGTTGTACGCTCTCCTTTCGTCATGCGTAAGCATCGGTACTCAGAGAATGTTTGCGGTAGTTGTTGTTTCTCCTCTCTCTTTTGTGAAACTTCTCTCGCATGAAGACGGTTCCGATTTATTCGACAGCCCTTTGCAACAAAGCAATCGAATTACTCGAATTGATGCGATCTAAGCGAAGCAATCGAAGCGATACGGACCATGTGTACATTTGCAAATATCCCAAGTAACCATAAGCATTCAGTTTTAGCTCGATAATAACACTATATCAGCATAAACGTTGCTTAAAAATTCTATATTAGCATATGTTGGGCATACAAGCTTCATATTAGCAGCACAAATGCATTCAAGCTCCAACCAAAACTTAGCATTATCGCCAGCATTATATGCGCATATAAGGCTGTTATAATGCATAAAAGTATTTTTCATGCTTTAAATCTGAATTTATTGCTAATATAAGGCTATCTTATAATGCTAAGAACTGTTTACAAAAGCATTGAAAAATAATTTGGAGTCAACAAAAACCTGTATGGACGAGAATAAGTGAAAAAAAAGTGGAATGGAAAGTGGAAATTATAGACGTAAAGTTAAATTGTATCGAAACTACGACACATATCGATAATTTGATTCCAGAAACAACTTCATCTCAATAAGCCATCACTACGCCTTCAAATTCGTTCGTAGATACGGAGGTGAAAGCTATAACAGTTCTGGAACCGCTTATAGCCAGGCACAGGCAGCAAAGGCAGCAAAGGCAGCCGTCCAACCATGCATGATGATACCTTGGTTCAAGACGCAGTACAGGACATTTTCGCAGTATATTGAATTGACAAAATATTACTTTACGCATACTTATAAACCCGTTCATTACAAATAATATGAATTTACACTAAGTGGTTTATTTATAGCTCATAATTGCATGCAAATAAAGGGGGATAATTTATTTTGCTAATACCATAAATAAGAAGAAGCAAAAAAGAAATAGTTCTTAAAATAAATCGGGAATAGACACTTGATAATTGCAGCATAATAGCATTAGCAGTGCCAAAAACGGGCTATCAAAACTGACAGTTATGTTGTTGTGCATTAATATAGCATTACTAATGCTATTTCCGAGCTGTCACTTCTGCACTATATAAGCACGCTATTTCGCCTTTCTTAGCATTATATTAGCATTATATCTGAATATAGAGCTTCAAGACATTTATGTGCTGCTTTATATGCAGATATAATGCTGATTTAATGCCACTTTCAGTGCTGAATGGTTACTTGGGATGCTCAGCAATGCAATGTGGGTCCATTCCGGGCACAGTTCTTGTGGTTCTATTATAAGTCTCACGCATTTCAAATATAGTTGAGATTCCTATTGTGTGCTCAATTAGGAACATCTGGACTTTTTCGAGTTATTTGAAGATTTTGAATCCTGGTGTTTTAGCAATTCAAATCAGTAAATAGATGAGCATCTTCTTATCAAATCAGACTGTCATAAATGTACCTGTTGGAACTTTCCCGATAATCCGGAACATCCGTAAACGTAGTCGAATTACGACACTAGAACCCTGTAGTTTTAATTCTGAAGTACTTTAAAGTGTCATTCATTTGCATGTGTGATCTGAACGTGCGTTATTTTAATTTCTATTTTTTGGGAAAAATGTTTTTAGGTGAAGGGTGATTCAATCAGAATTTGGTCCACTTAAACTTGACGCATTTCCTTTATCGTGCATTAAAAAAGTTTGCCCCTTATTTTGAAGATGTGTGTGTGTGTGTGTGTAGCATCATGCCTCTATTTTGATTTTGAGATTAGTACTTCAGTTATCGAAATGTCATCGAAGGAAGAGAAGCGAAGTTGGCGAAATTTTTGGATGTGGCTAAATCAACTGATAACAACGTATTAAAAGTGTTCGGTGAACGTTTTTCGACAGCCAGGAAAGCTGGATCGGGAGGAAATTGACAGCCGGAAGCCACAGCGACGACAAAAAGAGTTGCCCACTGTTTCGAGCGGAACCCCAACCTCTCCGTCCGAGATGTCGCAAAGAAGCTGGGAGTGGCGCCTTCAACCGTGGATAGAGCAAAAAAACGAGCTGGACTGTCGGCTTACAAGAAAGTGGTCTTCTTATTATTATTTTCAAGTAATTGGGAAACTAGGAGAATTTTTAATTAAATTTTTGATCACTTCTTAAAAAGTAAAAAACAAAACATTGACACACTTTTCTTCAAATTATCAAGTAAACGCGAGCAAATTCCTTTCAATTCCAGCTTATCTTTTGACAGATAGGCCTATTCCGTCTGCGACTAACAGACTTCTCCGTTTCTTTGTCTTAACAACATTTAAAATTAGCAAAACAGTACCTAGATCGTTTCTCAATATTTCTCACAAAAGTAACAGCCACGGTACGTTGCGAATCTGAAAGAAAAAGAAAATTACTTGACAAATAATTCAAAAAACTAAAAAAGTCACAACCTAAAAATTCTAGGAAATTAAATACAGTTCAAAATATAGAAGGGTTAGTGATAAACCGTTTTTCAGAACAATTCTCAATTATGCAATAAATTCAAATCCTGACAATACACGAACAATAATCGACAAAGAGGCAGCAATCAATACTAACAACTTACAAACATCACAAATACAAGAAATCAGAACAGAAACAGCTAATACCCCCCAAAATACAAATACGACACAAAAAAAAAACAATGCACACAAGAACACAACATATTTCAAAAATTAAAACAAAAACCGGTCTACTATTTGAGAACAGACAAAGGAAAATGTACAGTAATAAAAGATAAAAAGGACTATAAAAACGTCATGGTAGCAAAATTAAATATTGGCCCCTGCAGAAAACAGCGATCAGATCCCCATCCGGGAATGATAAGACGCGTGGAGCAAATGCTCAAAGAATGCAAATTATCATGTGGTAATGAAAACGTATAAGGATTAAAGGTATTCCAAAAATTCAAAAACCTGGCCATGAAATGCGTGAAATCATTTCAGCGATAGGATCACTTTGAGTATTAGCATTAGCATTGACATTCACAAATCCAGTAGTTTTGCCAGCTCCCGAGTTGACGCAGATGGATTTTGCAGGTAACTGTGCACAATTATTGTTCTTTTTCCTTCTAGCATAATGAATAACTAGGAAACACGTGAAAAAAAAACTAGACCGAGCAGAACTGTTTACAAACAACAAAACGCTGTGAAAAACTTGCGCAAGCCGACCGCTTGGAGCGCTGCAATATTTAAAATGAAGTGCCTCATTTCTAAACGATCTAGCTTATGTGCTTTCGAGAAATTCATCCAGTTTCATATCCGCTGAAGACAACTTTTCGATTGCACATTGGAATAATTCGATATAAATTGATTTTGCAGACAACTTTCTTGTGCAATGCTCCACAAACTACTCTACAGACAACATTGGTGGAATGCCAAAAATCAAGGCTCCTACACTCCCGATTCATTGTACTCAGTGACTGAGTAGAATTGCATTCCTGAATTGTCTCTTTTTCTCACACAGAAATGTTACTCAATTTTTCTAAAAAGTGGATCTAGTCAAAAATTTAGTAGATCCACTTTTTACGAAAATCGAGTAACTTTTCCGTGTGAAAAAGATGGACAGTAATATGAAAGAAAGAAATGGTATTTTTAGCGTGTATGATATAAAACGTACAAACAGTGTTGCCTTATAAATTGTGCACAGAAAAAAGCATTCCTGAAAATGAAAACGGACCGTGAACTAGTTCGCGTTTTTAGGTTTTTTCCCTTTAAATGTTATTTAGCTCATGATTACGTGATTCAGTTCAAGGTGTATTTTTGCTTGTTCTTGAATTCATGACTGCAGTTCACGGATCAGGGTACGGATTTTTTGTGAATCCGTGTGAACCAATTTTATCGGTGAGTTATTGTTTATTGTATTGAAAAAAATAATTGTTAATTAACTGACGATCAATCGCAAAAGGGCCTTCCGAAGAGTTGTTGATGGAAATATTTCTTGTAATCAAAGCAAGTATTTTCATTTGTCATTATGTCAAAGAGCCAGAAGGATGAAAATAAAGCTATGTTTTCCCATAATTAGCTCTAATAGAAACTTTGTAGGGCTTGTGCAGATCAAGTTCACAACCGATCAAGCTCAAATTTCGAGAGCCAGGTTCTGATTTGAAATCGATTAGGAGGGGTGGAGCTGAACGGATACTTTTAACCACATTAATACACACACATACACAGAATGTTTGGGAACCTTATGGAACTGAATCAAACGGTATACGAAACTTGCCCTTGCATGCCTCGGATCGAAAGTGGGATTTTCAAACGTTTTCTATAAAGGCTATTATGCATCTCAGAAGTAATGTGCATTAAGATAGGACAAGAAATTGCCAAGAAATGCTTTTAGGGAAGGTCCATTAATTATGTCACCCATTAAGGGGGAGAGGGGGTTTGGGAAAACGTGACGATCAATACAAAAAAATTTGAAGGTCCATACAAAAATCGTGACAAGGGGGGGGTTATAAAAAATCATTTTTTGCGTGACGTAATTAATGGACGTTCCCTTACTTTCGGAATTACTAAGTTTGTGTGCAGCTAAAGATGAGAGCAAACTTCGTAACTTTAGTAACGCCTGTCTAAGTAATCTAAATGCAATGACGTCTATAGAAGGTCTAGGGCAACGCACTGCTTGCTTGTGTTGGATGCAAAAATAATGTAAACATTGTTCAGCCGATGAGTGATGACGTAACACTTTTGAGCTTTCTTTTGGTGGGCATAGGTTCAGATAACAAAAATCGGTTCAAACGTTTATTATAAATGCTGAATTGGGGAAGTGATCATTATACAAATGCCATTTATTGAGCAGAAGCATTTCCTCCCGATAACATGGGTCATTTATGGTGAATTTAACTGAGTTAATTGAATTTTTGCCACACAGACTTTCAAACGCTGAGATTTAACAATCGAGTAGCGATAAAGGGCCAATTTTCCATCATCGGTAGACTGGAATCGGTTGAACAATTAAGTTTTATAGGGCATACAATAAAAATTCACGTAGCGAACGAATCAAAATAATTAGTATGACGTAGCACTTTTGTGTAGCGTGTGCAAGGAGAGCAGTGGTATTAGTGCCATGAGCGAATTTTGCTCATTTCACTAATATTATTGTGGCTACTGGGCCAGACCTTATATAGACGTCATTAAGCTAAATGGTGTTGTCACTTTTCCTTGTGGAATAATATTGCTGGTTGCAGTTATGATTGGACTCCAGAAGTGCTTTTTGCGCATTTTAAAGTGTGATAAAAGTGCAAGTTTACGTCAAATCGTTTTGTTGTTTTCGGTGCACTTATGCTTTATGCTGAAAGGTATAACTTCACTGAAGACAGGAAACGATTTGACGTAAACGTGCACTTTTATCACACTTTAAAATGCGCTACCCTTCGTTAATCTCGCTGGTGGTTGCCGTGCAGAGATTGAGCTCCTTTCTGGCCAACTCTCTTGCTGTCTGTATATATGTATGTTTGCAGGTGTGTATTTATTAATGAATTAATAAATAAATGAGAGGATGAACATTATGGCTGCATTAAAGTCCATTTTTTTTTGAAACGATTATAAAAGAAAAAGCTTTTGAAAATATTTTACCCAATAGGGTATTATAGGGGTATGTGGATTATAACATTGTTCGATAGGAAATATAATAATATACCGGCAGTTAATTTATTTTTTAATTTTGACGAGCGTAACTATTGAAAAAACAATTTCAAAATATTATGAAAACATTTTGATTGCAAGACATCATCCTATTTCACCATGGAACACGCTACAAAAAACAGACTACCTAAACCAACGAACCAACCATTGATTTCTAGCATACATAAGTTGGCATTTATGTCATAATGGGAGCCCTTGTGACTGATAATTAAGTGCCGGAAGCCCTCTGTTACTGAAAGTAAATGTCACTTTGTGAAACTGCATGTCGGTTTGTGAAAATAAAAATGATTAGATTTTTCTTGTTTAAAAATCGATAAAAAAATAGTTGAGATTCATAAACAATATTTTTGTGCTAGGAAGAACATCCATCATCGATACAGATGGAAAAAAACATGTTTTTTTAAAAATGAAAACCCCCTATTTCCATAAAAACCACATTTTATAATATTGAGTAGATCTAATCCATAATCAAATAAATTTTGTTTTCACCCAAATTTTGGTGGACCCGGTTACCCAATTTTGAGTAGTTCTAATTTTTATGATTTTGGGTTAACTTTACTCAATTTTGGGTAAATCCGAATAAGCGTGTACTTGTCAAAATTACTTCGGTAAAAATTGCAAAAAATACTTTAGATCTTTACTTGTCAGCTGCACACTAACCTTTAAGTGTGAAAATTCGGACGCTAAGATAATGTCAGCAAAACAGATTCAGACTTAATTCAACAAAACCGATTATTTATTGCAATATAATAGAGTTAACAATACAGTAATGACAGTTGATTAAGATGTTAATTCTTCTTTCTATGAAATGGTCGAACTTTCTGTAGCACATCCGCCATCAAATTCCGTACAGTATCCTCAGATACGCTAATGGTGGCAGTTCTCTATCTACTATTTCGAAATGAAATTAATTTATAAGGAAAAATGTCGAAAACCCCAAACACTTTGACTTAGAAAGATTGGCTGTGTACGATCCCCGGATCCCTGACCTCTGATCTAAGAAGTTGTCATGCTAGAATAATTTTATCCATCCCTGGGCAAATAATATGCATTTCCAAACCTCAAAATCGACAAGTTCGTTAGTTGTTAAGGATACCTACAGCTATTTTCCACGGCTAATTTATGGCAATCGCTTTCCTAAACAAACCTAACATAGACAAATAATGGCCTTTCTTCTATCCGTCGATATCGTCTCCTTCTCATCTTTCCTTTATCCCGACGTTTAAATCTTTTCTACGCATCATTTCGTTTACATGCTGAGTGTGAAGCTCCCACCAGAGGGTTTTTTATGCGTTCTTCCTTTCCGTCTTCTTCTCAACCGCCGCTGTTCTCCAGAAAAATAAGGTCTGACAAGTTGAAAACAAGCATTCTGAAAACCCTCAAGACAAACCATAAATAAGTCGACATTATGTCGGTCCGTTCCCTGGACAATGACAATAGCAAATTGATTTCACTTTCAAAAAAACACTTTCGGAAGCCATCAAGTTCAAGCTCGGAATGCAATACCTCCGGGGATAATCCGATTGCAAAGGACATCTTCTTCAGAACTGAACACCCAATGCCTGCCGAGAAGGGGAAAGATTTGTTTTGCCAGCAGGCAAATCCGGAGAAATAATCAAACGAGCCGCGATTCTCCCTACCTTGCTCGCAAAAACAAGAGATCCTTCTTGACGAGGCTGTTGAAAGTCATCGACTTTTGATACCTTCCGGATTTCATTCATTCGCTTTCATTCATCTCCCGTGTTGCCCTAGTTTTATTGGGTGCCTGTTTGTTTTGATCCCTGCCACGTCATCTGCGAGCGGCATCACCTGATAATTCAATTCGTGCCCTCAGGGTCAAGAAGAGGAGCCGCAAAAACTTCAAAGGCGTAATTCCTACCTACCCTATATTCCAAGCCAACAGTTTCGACCCTAGGGAGAAACTGGAAGGAACAAGGATTCCCCCTTTTTTTTCTCATCTCGCACGAACCTGTATTTCTCCGTCTGTCGGCAACACCAAAGTGGGTCTTTATCGATTGCATGATGTGATGATGATGATGTTATGCTCGGTGTCAATATAAACATGTCAAAAGAGAGCAAAGGAACCACAGAATGGGTGATCCTGGAGCCACCGCAACGAAAAGGCTCAAGCCGAACTAACGAGCAACTGTTTATTAGTTAACGAGAAATTATACGCTGTGCCTTTTTTTTGTAAGCTGGAAACGAGATTCGTTCCTCTTTATTTTTCTCCCGTTCTCCACTGCTTTTGCGCGCGGTTATCAATCACATAATTATGATTCGGAGGATGATGATTTGATAATTGCTACTAAGCGTATAGAGCAGAGTGTTGCTTTTTTCGTTTGTTCTTCAATTTACTATCTTCCCTCGGTTGTTCAACGAACCGCCGCAGATTGAAACGCCTTCTTTGTGATCGTCGTTTTGCTATGGCTGGCTAACTGGCGGCGTCAAAGGCGGCCGGGCGTTACACTGTTATTGCTTCGCGGGCGGCAAACCCGATGATGGCATTTGATGTTGTGACTTCGAGGTAGTGTGCCTTGGAATTGGTGATTTAATGCAATTAATTGTTGGTTTTTGGCCCGAGATGGACCCACGGGGCTGTTGTAATTAGGGCTTCGATCTGGGTGGGATTGCGCGTAGGGTTCGGTGGGTGATTTATAATTTGTGCACAGTTGTATCATCATTGCTAATTACATTATGTCAATGTTCAATTTTTGATGTATAATAAATGTGGAATGTAGGAAATGTAGGGGACAAAAAGCGCAGCATAAAAAATTCTCGAACAAAAAATTACTCGAACTATTCACAATACTCCCAGGAGCTCTAGCTCCCGATATTTCTCATGGTTACTCATTCACCTACCGGCACTGTAATTCTGAATCCTGGAGGGTTTGAGCTGTTTAGAGGAATACCTGTAACTAGAAATTAGAAGAAAAATAAGTATTTGACATTTATTTCCAACTACCTTTGCTTATCTTGACAGATACGCGTATTTCGTCTACAATGTGCAGACTTCTTCAGTGTCTCGTACTAGTCGAGTTATTAGTACGAGACACTGAAGAAGTCTGCACATTGTAGACAAAATACGCGTATCTGTTAAGATAAGCAAAGTTAGTTGGAATTACTAATAAATACTAATTTTTCCTCTAATTTCTAGTTACTGTAATTCTACTTTCCGTATTCCTGTAATGAACACTTATCGTTGGAGTTTCATCAGTTTTTGCTATGCAGTTGCCTCTTTTGTTTTTGGAAATAGCACAAGCGAAGCATACGTAGGTTTTGGTCGAGTTATGGATGTATAAATCCATATTATCATTTTTGGTCTTAACCCCAGTTTCTGCCAAATGTTTTTGAACATAGTCACCGTGGTCGTATACGAGCAATATCCTTGTGTCGTTGTTTAGAGGACTATTGGTCTAATTAATGTCTTGTAAGTGGTCCTTCCTTAGCTCAGTCAGTAAAGGCGCAGCTACAAAGTAACACCATGCTGGAAGTGACAGGGTTCGATTCCCGGTCTGGTCTAGGAATTTTTCGTTAAGGAAAATTTCTCGACTCCTTGGGCATAGCGAATGATTGTACTTGCCACACAATCATACTAATGCAAAAATTGTACCTGACATCGAAAGCTCTCAATTAATAATTGTGGAAGTGCATCTAGAACACTAAGTTGAGAGCAAGCAATAAACTAATTGTAAAAGCAATAAGCTTGAAAGGCTAAAAAAAAGGTGGTGTACTTTGAAGTTCGGTGAACATTGTCTGAACTTAGCGTCCTTCGGAATCTAGATTACACAAATGCAGATTACAAAAAAATGAACACCATTGTCAACTATACAACTCTGCTTCACCGATAGTCACTGTAGGGCATCTTACAAAAAAGAGGAACAAACGCATTATCTTATTTTGCAAACGCTGTAATCTCGATATTTGTGTTTGATTAGCTAAAAACAAAATGGAAGGACAAAATTCAATGTGAGGAGTGATGATAGATTTGTACAATTGTATTTGACTAGCAATAGTCAATTCGTTTTTCAATCGGCAGAGAATACCGTACTTCTTGGCTATTTTCTTGATGACATCGTCAATGTGAGAGTCAAATTTCAATCGATCATCAATAATCACGCCAAGATATTTAATCTGACGAACGCGTCAAAAAAAGGCCTTTTTCAAATGATGATCGCTCTGGTTGGTGCATTAAAATTAATTTTTAACAGCATTTGATAGAATTTTTACTAATGCATATTATATCTGGAAACACGGAAAACTGTCCTGATGAAGGTCTCTAGTTATTAGTGATGAGTAATTTCACAATTGGATTTTTTTTACTGTTTGAATATAATAACTCAACGGTTTTCAGTGAGAAGTACTGTTTCGTAGTTATGTTCGGAAAGAATGACAGTAACACTAGCTAGAACTTGCTAATAAGATCACACGGTGAATCAAATCGTTAGCTGCTGCAAATCAAAGTGATACTTGGCTGAAAGGAGATGTGACTTTCGCAGTGAATTTTCCATAAACTTCACGGAGAAGGAAACTAAAACCATTCTTCAAAAGCTGCTGAAGAAAAAATTCACCACCGGAGGAATGGGATTCGCAGCGACGTCAAGAGCAAGGGCAGGAGGTTGTCGTTATGCTGGAAAGGGTTCTGAAAAAATTGCAAAAAATCCAGAATCAGATCTTGCAGACTCATTTACATCTGAAACCAGTCAAGATGCCGCTGTATTAATGTCTCCCGAAAAGGCAATCGGCTACATATGTCGAAATGATATTAACTACACTTGCAGGTACGAATCACCACCGTGGAGAAGGGTATGAATCTAAACCCGTCGTACAATACTATTAACACTAGCATTGACGTTTGCACACCTCGTGGATGGAGCTACTATGAGGAATAATGCGTTACAGACATTGCATGCCACCACGAAACGAAACGAGTTACTGATTCACTCAAAAATCTCCACGAAGAAACTCCTCGAAGAAACACCTGGCCACGTCCACGCAACCGTTGACGATAGGAAAGATTTGATATCCACCTTAAGAAAACACGGGGATCCCTTAAACCTTCAGTAGATATCAAAGGAAAGGTGAAATGAATAGTCGGAGAGAATAGTTAAACAGAATGCCTTGTTTGATGTACAGCATTTGTTTTATTTAAAATTGGTAATTGGGAGTATCTAGTCGACGAAAGTTAAGTGATGCTCCATTTCTCTTCAAACGGTTGGGACCTTAGCATAAACTATAGTTCTAGCCTCCTATGTCTTATGGTTATAGCGCCATTACTCGCTCTTTGAAAAGAGAGGAATGTCTGAAAATATAAGAACGGGTGGTGAACGAGTATTTGTCAGATATCTTGGATTGCCGCAACAACATACTGCGATTATTATTCGATCATTTTGAGGGCTACATAAAAACTTATTCCATGAAAGATGCTTCAAATTTTCTTAATTTTTTCGTAGGATATATGCTTTTACTTCGGCAAATAAAAAAGTGAGATTTTTAAATTCTCTGAAAATAAGGACCACCTTAGTTTTCTTTCACACAATAATAAGGGCCAAGTTATTAGAAACAACATTGTAGAAGGCAATTTCACTTAGGATGAAAATCTATCTGTCCAGCTAATTTTACATTCTGGACAACTGTGCTATGGCTACAATTTCCTTGCCAGCAACAACTAACCTAATCCACTATTTACAACCAGGAACCCCCTACCCCCTACAAGATGCCTTTTGCTCAAATATGAACGAGACTGGTTAAATAAAACACAAATGGTTAATTATTCTTCAAAATTTATTTCGTCTCCTTCAAAACCAATGTTGTATATACTCATCTCGACGAACGCTCAATACCTGTTTTCGAGAGAGATAACTCACAGTGTTCATTTTCGTACCAGCATTGCAGAACGAGATGGAGCGCGACGGTTTGAACGATATGGTGATTCGACTCACCGCGAGAATAGGAAAAACCAGAGAATAAGTTCATAAGAATCAGCTCTATCTCTCTCAGACCTTGAGCACGATCGTAATAACTCATGCAACGTTTGAATCGCAGTCTGAGCATTATTTTGTTGAACAAACAATTTCTTGCTCACTCAGTTGATCGCTAGCAGTTGTCTGGTTCGGAAATTCCAGCAATGCCGCCGCTGGTGTGAGACAATGGCAAAACGAGAAAACATGGAAATGATTTCCGTTGTAATGCTAATTTAGACGGGATAGCGGCTAGTGTGTTGAAGACTCTTATAAGTGAGCAGTAAAATATAATTTAATAATCATAATTATCAATTTAAAATCGATTTCGCATCGCGTCTTGGTCATCATGCGTTTGCCGCAGTGTATGAATCAGAATGAAAACATGAATACTGGAATCATAATGTATATATGGATCGATTAAAGAAATGGTTGAACTAAAAACTAGAAAACAAATGTATATAATTATTGAGATTTATCTTCTTTTTCTGCTATCTTCATTCGTGAATTATTATTTAAAAGAATTAAATTTAAATGTGGTAGACTGATATTATTAATATCCGTTTTCTTTTAAACTCAGCATAACACGCACTTTTATAAAAAGATGGAATGTGACTTTTAAAAACAAATTGGTTTATTTATCTTTGCATCGTACCGTTATATTTCAAATCTCGCGTATCATTTGAAAACAACCAACCGACGATTCTCTTCCTCGACTTTCTCTGTTGTATACCACGGCAAAATAAACAAATCTTTGGCTCTGCGTGTAGCTTTCAACAACTTATGCAATACAAAATATTTTAATAGCTGCGTTATTAACAGAAGGATGATGAACAAAATCGGCCAAAAAGGATAGTTCCTTTGCTCGCGGTACGCGAGAAATCGCTGGCTGCTGAGATGTTGTTGAAAATCTAACACAGTTTCACCGCAATCACGGCATTTCATTTTAAATTACGACACGAAATATTGAAACGCCATTGACCCCATTGCAGCAGTCAGCTGTTGGTATGAAAAGTGTATTTGTTTGGAGCGTAAACATTTTTTTTTTATATAAATCATTTATTTGTACAAGCTCAATCGAATTAACTTTACAGAGCCAAGTTTTCATATTTGTATACATAAATTATCTTAGAACTAACGTTAAGAGGATAGAACCGATTACTCGCGGCCGTCTCGAGGTTAATAGGATTAACAACTGAATGGATGGGAAGGTAGGCAGGAGTTTGAAGTGGGGCTTACATAACACATTTTTTTTTAATTCTAAATTGTCAAAAAACTTTTGGCTTCTTTTGACTTGAGCACTTTTGAGGAAAAAAAAAAAAAACACACAAACACAGATAAAAAAAAACTTAAAGTAAACATACAGGTTAAACTAACTACAATCTAAGGCTAATGTTAGTCAAAAACACATAAATAAGCTTCAATTTATTTGTTTTGTGTTCGGTCAGAAAGAATGTAAATATTCAGGGAATACGTTCATACTGACATTGTTTTGTAGTTATTGAACTTAACTAACTTGCTAAATGTATGATTTGATATTTCATATATAAACATTGATAAATTTCTTTTTTTTTTCCTTTATTATCGAGATTTTCAGCTCTGGGCTGGTTCATCTCCCGTCGTAGTCACTCAAATACCGTTTGGGTATTTTCGTGACTTGTACGGGGGTGAGATTCGAACTCGTGACTTTGGCGTGAGAGGTATGGATGCAGACCACTACGCCGGGGTCGTCCCCACGGCAATAAATTTCATGTTTTCTATCGATGTGCCGGAAATGAGTTCCAATGCTGAAGTTTTGCTCTTCTCTACGTTTTCCGAACTTGTAATCAAGTTGAAATTTCTTATTTTGTGGATTTTTTTTCATTAAATGGTTTGATAAATTATTCATGCAGCAATGAAAATCGTGTACAATTTGGTAATAATTTTAAAAAAACTTTCCCATCGTATCTCAAAACTTATTTCCTAGAAATAAAACTCTTTCCATCGCGAATTGTATGTTTGTATGTATGTAAGGTAGTCACCATCCCTTCTAAGACCTTGTCATGTATGTAGCTCCACTTAACAGCAAGATCAAATTGAGTTAACGGTTTGTATTCCCAGCAACACTGTATGTAAAAACGGTGGGGCGGACCCGCAAGCAGAGACGCTTACGCGAAACCCGTGAAAAATTAAGATTCTCATTCAAACTATACGGTCCAACAAATTGAATAACCCAATTCGCAATCCTTATCAAACTTTTTACGGGATGGCTTTTTAAGAAGGGCACGTCACTCTCACTGAAACTGTTGGAGTAGAATTCACAGCATCACAATCGAATCGATAGGATAAGAATAAAGGTAGTGTTTGTACCCTCCTAGACGCCGGTTGTCATACCACTTCATTGTTCAATTCCAGATTTAGTGATCCCTGATGCTTCCTCCTTTCCCAATATATAGTCAATATCATATAGTAATTTATAAAATAAAGTGAATGAATATTAGAATGATGAATAATATAGTGAGTGAATATAAGAATAATAATAACAATTCCATCTGTGAACCTGAAAGTTTAGACAATGCTAAAACGAGTAAAAAATATGGTTTAAAATTATTTTTCAAAATTTGGGATGTTCATGGATGATCTGAGATTATAGAGCATATAAAGAATAGTAAACCTAAAATTTCTAAGTGCTCTTCCTTTTCCTTTTATCACAATAATTTTTTGTAGAGGGTACTATAGTGATTATAATTATGTGAGTTTATGTATTGCATAAATTTAATATCATAAAATAAAATAATAAACTGACGTTATAATGTTAAGTAGTAATACTAGCAAGCCAGTAAACTATAGTAGAATATATATATATATATATATATATATATATATATATATATATATATATATATATATATATATATATATATATATATATATATATATATATATATATATATATATATATATATATATATATATCCGTAACATAGCTGGTCATCCACCCATTGAAAGATTTCCCTTTATAGACAAGTAACATAATAAGCGTAGGTACAATGTATATATGACATCCACTGCTTTGTTACTGAAATTGAAAATTAGACATGTATTAAAATCCTAAAAGTCTTGAAAAAAATGAAAACAACTAACAGTGAGGCTAAATTGATTTTATATGAGTGTGAATAACGCCAAAAACGGAAACGTAATGAAACTACAGAAAATAATAATTAATTTTACGATAACTCTTGAAGAATCTGGAAATGATATCTTTATCTGTAAAATATGAAATGAACTATTGTAAATTATCCTTTTTTGGTAAATTTGAACATAGTTTTGTTCAGTTGAATTTGTCGCATATGATCCTTCCTAAAAAAACGTTAAAAACCTTCCTATCTTTTCGAATACATATTTAAAGTTAGGTAGACTATAATTGACATGGAAGGATATATGTGCAGCTTAAACTGACCTATAAAATAGCATAGAAAATATAGTGGAGGGATGTTAAAATATAAAATGTTAATAACAATTTTAATTGTATTTACTTGTCTACAGATTGTAGTCCTGCTGCAGTTGTAGACAGACTCGCGCATCCACTACGAACCTATGACAATGCATAATAACTACGAAAAAAAAATATTTAAAATTATTTTACAATACTTGGGAATTCCTTGGATGATAAACTCTTTCCTACTAGAATTGTTAACAAAACAGAACAATTGTGTTCATCACAGTAATAATTGGCATGTACAGAGAATGAATTCGGAATACAACGCGAGAAAAGCTAAATCTTATCCGTGATCGGAAATTTCTTGATACTTGCCGGAATACAAAACACAACATGCAATATATGCACGCCAGTGAACCCTCCAGGGTATTAGCCACCGCAAGCTGTCAATCCAATATTTGATCCCCGCCACTCCGAACAGCTTGAATAATACCGAACGAATGATTTAGTTTGCGAAGGTGTATCCCTTTTTTATCGTTCACTGCAACATAGTTTATTGCTACATTGAAATCTTCATTGAAATGGAAATCACTGAAATACTATGCATGTAGCAAATTTAGCCTTCAAAACTATATTTTAAAACATCACCTTTTATTTGCGTTACTTTCAATAGTTTACAATTGTAGAAAGATATTTTTTTATAGTTGACTCAATACGCGGGGAATTTTGCAACCGATTGATTTAAACATATTGAAAATCTAGCGAAGAATAATTAAGTTATAAGCGTTTAATTTGTATTTCCTATCGGACGTTATTTTAGGATTTTCAAATGACACCCTAACCTTGCCGTAAGACGTAGTCTACGTCAAAAAAAATCGTTAGCTCTCTCGTAGTGACTGTCTAATATGCACTTTCAAATCTGAAAGCCACGAATCACACCTAAACAATATGTTCAATAGGATTAAAAAAAAATGACGTTTCGATCGAATATACTTTGTACGGAAGGTGGTCTAGCATCTCCTAATCGTCTACTTCGCTTCTTGAATATGATGCAAAAGATAAGTCAAACGTAGGTGAAATCGAAGTGGAGACAGATTATCTTATACAATTTTGACATGTTTCATGATATACATTTAAAAAAGTCACTAAATGTACAGCCCAAAACTCACCATAAAACACAGCACATCTTGAACTCATGGATATCGATAGTTAAGGAACTGCATATTTTTTATAACAATGCTGAGATGTAATTCATATATTGGCTTACACTGCGCTCTGTTTGCTGACATTTAAATATGTATTCGATGCCAGATGCACACAAATGTCTTGTCCACGCACGTGTTTTATCAGCCAGTACGAATATTAAACCGTTCTCGCAAACCTCGATAGCTGGATGCACTCTTATTTTATAAATTCTTTCTATAAAGTCTTTATAAATTACACCAGAGATGCATCATTAAAGCGACTCAAGCTAACGCCAAGATATAAATAATGCAAACCCAATATCACTATCTCACCAACAAGCTTTACTAATTAAGCAGGAAGCAAATAGGAGGTGATAAAACAAATCCCAAACCCTCTATTGGTGGCACGCCGCAGATATCCACCTACTAGACGCAAGCGAATTATCCGTAACATCTTGTTCAACCAGCATCGTTAACTCAATGAGCAAACCCGTCAGCTGCTCATGCGGTACTCACTCACCATGCGAGTTGGTTCCTCGCCACTCAATAATAGTTCGTTTCCTAAGAGAAGAAAGCGCAATGGCAAAAATACACACATTCACTCTCCTGCGGAAACGATAGGGGGATGATGAACAGCAGCATTATTTGTGTTCTCTCCTCTCGCGAGCAGAGAACTCTCGGCTGCAAATCGTGAAAACGCTCATGATTCAACAACACTGCTTCAAAACAATCACCATCGGAGGCGATACACATATGCCAACATTTTTCCATTCCTTATAGCACTTTTCATACGCCTCTTTTGGTATCGCATTAAGCTCCCTCTTCGAATTCTCATTTTATGACTTCAATCGTCCGGAAATGTTTGCCACGAAGCGGCAATTTGAGTTTGGGGAAAGGGAAAAAGTATTAGGCGATTGCGGTGCTTGAGGAACGATGTTAACGTTGTTGTTGGTCAAATAATCGCATACTAAACGTGATGCGTGAGCTGGTGCATAATCGTGATGCAAAAACCATGACTTGTTGTCCCACAATTCTTTCCTTTTGAGATGAATATTCCCACGTAAACGCTTCATAACGGCCAAATAATATTCAGCATTGACCAATTGACCTTCCGGAAGAAATTCCTAGTGCACCACACCTTGGCTATCGTAGAAAACAGTCAGCATAACCTTGATTTTCGATTGACTTTGACGCGGTTTTTTGGATTTCGGCTCATTTTGGAAGCGCCATTACGATGATTGCTGGGCTGTTTCGACGTCGTACTCGTAGACCCAAGTCTCGTCACCAGTTATGCTGTGCTGGATGTCCGTATCACTCATTGTGAGAATTTCCTTAGCGACAGTTTTTCGCTGCTCTTGTTGAAGAAAATTCAGGAATTTTGGAACAACACGCGTGGACACACGTCTCATGCCCAAAACATTGTGTATAATGCTATGAGCGGATCCATTTGATATGTTAAGCTTATAAGCTATTTTTCCCTCGGTCACACGACGATTTTGCAGCACAATTTTCTTCACGTTTTCGGTGTTTCTTCGTTTATTGATGTTGCTAGACGACGATCATGAGGCAGATTTTCAACTGATGTACGACTCTCTTTGAACGACTTATACCAATCAAAAACGCGTGCACGTGATACAGCAGATTGCCGATAGGCTTTCTGCAACATTTTCAATGCATCCGAAGCACTTATTACGTTGGAATAACAAAATTTCAAACAAATTCTTTGCTCAACGTTTGATTTCATAGTAAAATTCGAAAAACACACTGGAGGTTAACTTGTTTATAGTGACGAAAAAAAACTTCGTGACAGCCCTTGCGCTGAACTGGTCGGCTTGTCGTGCCGCAAGGGCTCAGTAGGGATTCTCTGGCAAAACCCGAAGCTAAGAGTCAGTTCCATTGTGGTTATATCACATAAATTAATTTATGTACACACTGTAGATATCTACACATTTTTTCAGCATTTCAGTATGGAGAAGCTGGTTGGCGTAGCCTTGGCAATGTTGTCAACAGTAAGTAAGTGGCTACGACTGAAGATCATATTCAAGCAGGGTCTATTTTTCATCCTCATTTAATTAATAATTTCAGCACGCCTTGTGATATCTTTGTATTTCAAATAACTTGCTTTTCAGAGCACGCAGCAGCATCACAAATGAATGCTTGTAATGCTCAATTTGTTTTTCAGGATTTTAGTATAACTTTTTCATCAACATTTTATTTCTGAACTACAATTATTATTTCATAAAAGACCAGCATGTGATTATAAGCAGTATGGAATTCTATTTTAAAATATGTGTTTAGTGGTATTATGATTAGATATTCCATTTATTTAAAAAAAAATCATCCAGACTCTTCGGTCATTAAAACTGCTTTCTTCAACCTATAAAACAGTATTTTAATTCTCCAAAAAATAAAACAAATCAAATATCTTTTCATTGAAATTTTCTCATAGTGGAAAGATCTAATCTACTCTGATTTTCAGCTTTTCTAGGTCTATTTAGATATGAATAAATATCCAATTTTTATTTTGCAGTAACAATCCAGTGGCTTTCAACTATATATTGTAAATGCATATTTTATAATCTATTACGTACATTACATACATACATTCAATAACAAAGGGTAAGGGGGGAATACAGGGTGCCAGACGAACTGTAAGCTGGGTGAGAAATTCGTTATCTGGCCCAAGTCATGGATGACAATTATGCCTTCCTTGAAATCATCAGATCGGTATCAGCGAAGGTCTAATTGTTTTCCGACAGTCTACAGTGAGATTGCTAACCCTATTTTGAACAAACCACCAGACGGAAATCCTAATGTGTATTGCTTACTGTTCATTTCCTGTAATAAGAGCGTTTCGTTGGAAGGCGATTCTCTTTTCTTTCGGTGGGTTTCGTGTAAGAGCACTTACGGGTCCACACCCCCGTTTTTGACCCATCATACAAGGAATAGTGAGGATTACAGAATTGTACAGTTTGATCTTGCCATTAGGAGGAACTGTACGCCATGGCAAGTCCTGCACTGGTGGTGGCTCTCTATCATATCACATCACATCACGAAAAAAAAACGAAAATTTGACTTGTAAACGAACAGTCCTACCAATCTTAGATTTTTTTTTTTTGACGATATGTGGACCGTTTTATTCATAAAGTCTCGTTCATATTTGAGCAAAAGGTATGTGTTAACATGGCCGGTCAGCCGTGTTGTAGTTCGGCTAAATTAACTGTTAATAATATTTCGTTTGTTGGTTGTACAACGTGCTTGGCCATTTACTCCGGGACGCGACGTTTAAAGCTATGCCATATTGAGCCGGTGCGTGGTAATGGGAATTTCTATGAGCTCAAGAGAAAGTTCACCTAAACAAACTCTATAGTTGGGCAAATTGATTTGTTCGTCCTCCGTTTGCGATTGAACTTAGGCTTCATCCGGGTCTTTTTAGGCAGCAGGACGGGCTTGAAAAGAACACGACCATATGAAATGGTCACACTGGAGTGAAGTTTGGCACTCAAGCGGACAGGTATTCCATCACCGCACCACGCGCTCGGCGTTGTTGCCCTTTCAGAGCAGGCATCAAATCAAGTAGCTGAAACTTCGTCTTCGGCTTATTTCGTCAATTGAGATGTTCAACCGATATGGGTGATATAACTACTAATTCCACGATGAAGCAATTTGGAAAGCGAGTCAGAAGAGTGCACATCAAATTGTCTGTAGCTGCAAACATGGTAAAATTTTCACCTGTGATAAAGTTGCCATATATCGATCAGAATTGAAGGTTTATCCTATATCCTGCTCAGAGGAAGAGATAAAAGAGCGTATTGAGGATGTGTCAATTTTGTTGCATCGGCTAGGAATACCTGTGGATGAACAACAGTTCTTTAATAGGACAAACCTCTGAAAAACTGAATTCCAGTTTATTAGCATCGGCACCACTTTCGACGAGATGGAAGATTCACAAGCCACAACTACAGATTCTCAACGGGATATGGTGGAAATATCTTTTGAATCCTGAGTTAGATATGTCTCACCATGACGACACTGCATTTTCAAGCACCTTTATAACTCATACGCGAAATACTGTATTTGAACTTATAAATGTTGTAAACCTGAAGTTCAAATGCTATTTAAATGCTTGTATCCAGCAATAAGCATTTCGAAAGCAAAATAGCAATAATGAAGCATTAAGTAAAGCAGTAAAGCAGCCGTATATTGGGCCAAAAGTGGCATTTGTGTTGCATTTAAGGCGACTTTAATGCTTGATAGGCTGCCATAAAGACGCTTTGGAACTGCTTATTGGTTACCTGGGTAGATTCTACTTATGACGATGCATCTCCAAATAGGAAACGGAAGAAGCAATTCATGACACTATTACCATTACCTCTCTTCGCGATAACCGCACGTAACTGCCTGCTCGAAAAATTTATTCAGCTTTTGTTAATAATTCGAAAATTTGTGCGCATCCCTACGAGTATAACAGATTTATCTATCTATACCATTACACAATGCCTATATCTCTCTTATCACCTATCCATCTGATATGTGAGCGAAAGATCATTGCCAATCGCTCGGAAAGCCAATCGGGATCTGTGCGTATTATATAATCAGTATTGAATAACCAGATCGAGTTAGTCCAATAAAGATGAGACGAGGCAAATTCAATCCAGTCACTGCTGCCAAACAAACAACGCTTTTTCGGATAGGACTTGTTGAAAAATTGACCTTGAACTGACAGATATTCGAGGTGTTGTTAAACAAGACAGCTGCGCCACATGTATTTTGAAGCAATGGGCAAAGAATTAAAGTTGATGCAGCTTCTTCGAATAATTCTAACAAGATTTATTAAATATTGTTGATCGAATACACGAGAGACACTTATTCTTCCATCAACTTGAGCCGTATTGTATTGTTACTTTTTTATATTTCTATGTTATCATCAGAACATGGCCTTCTAGGGATATTTTTCGCGCAGTACTTGGCAGTTTCAATTGGTTGTTTGTGATGTTTGTCAGGTTCGATTGCCAAAATTGACATCGAATGCAAATTTTGCTTTAAGAAATTCAAGAACAGCTAAGAAGAAGCACACGCCTCCGGTAGGCAAATCCTGATTTGATTTTTCAAAAGCAACGCTGAGAAAATTGACCAATTTATTAAAGGACATGAAGAAGAATGCGTAAATTCCACTATTTCGATTGTCTGAGTGACGCAGTCACTGAGTAGAATGGAACGGGAGTGTAGACTGAGTTCGACTCCGTTGAGCCAGTGTCCACTCCCGGCTCAATATCCTTCTGGCTCACCCCCCAGGCAGGACCCCTTGCAGTGCATCTTAAAATAAGATTTTTCACCCACAAGTAACATTCCATCTCAGAAAGAAGTCTACCACCAATCGAACAGCAGTAAACACTGTTAAGGCGAATTTGTGGCCGAAGAAAAAGCAACATAGAATCAGGGGTTTGAATGTACTGGGAAAATTGTGAAATCTAGCTATTGTTATCTCGGAATAACGTGTGGGCATTCGTGGCTTAAGGAAGCTCTCTTTCTTTTGCATTTCGTAAAAAAATCGAAAAAAAACATGTCGCTTCTCGGTAGGGTTCTGTTTTCGTTTTGTTGGGAGCTCACCCAGCACAGACTTTGCACAAACAAGATGAAAATGGATGGCAAATAATGGCACGACTGGTCAACTGTCGAGATTTTGACAGAGATGAAACCATCGGTATTCTAGCTACGTTTGGTGCAATCAAATATCATTAATCATGCTCACGAGGATTGTTTTGGCTTTTCACTGCTAGGTTTTTCAACCAAGAATGTTACGAGAAAATTGAATTGATTTAAATTTCCATTGCGACCACCGGCAAGTGCTCTGCGACAACCTGTTGATCATATGGAGGTATTCCTTCCAGACGGTGTGCCTGTGTGATGAATCAAACGCTCATAAAATACAATCTCACGAGGGGAGAAAATGGGAAGAAAAGGAACGGCAAAGCAGCGGAATCGGCAGCAGCAGCAGTTGGGTGCTTATTATGAATGCATAACGCAGCATCGGGCGGCCGTCTGGTGTTCGGTACTGGAACCACTGTGGTAGATGGTGAGTGACTTCGCTAAATGTTGGTGGGCATAGGCGGGCAAGAATAACGACGAATAACGTATTGCTCAATCGCAACGGATGACTCCTAAGTTGGTGCTTCAGCTTCAGCTTTGGTTGGGTGGGCATTGTGGAAAAATTAAGTCTCTTTCAAGATCGACAGCACATTCTGTGTGAACCGTTTCCGAAGCTATTAATTATCAGTAGAACCTACCAAAACAGAATACATTAATAAATTTATTATTTTCATAGAAAGTTACGTAATATATTAACATAATTTTGTAAATAGTGAGACGATTATATCAACATAATTTTGTAAATAGTGAGTCTTCTAAAAAAATCTAGCATGTCTTCCCTAGATTTTTCAATTACAGTTTATTGAATAGATGATCAAAATGAACCTCTTACATCACAATTGTGAAATTATTCCAAATACCTAGCAATACAAATAAGTGTAAGTAAAAGCCCCTTATACTTCCAGTTATTAAGAATTTGCTTCAACTATACTGCCGTTATTCGCATAACTGTCCCATGTATATAGGGTATCCCATAGAACATGGGACAGTTATGCGAATAGCGGCAGTATATATCCGACAACTAACGATGTTTTATAGCCTTAAAATATAAGATGTTTTTATTGGTGACTCTACCTATGTTTTCACATATACTAAAACTATTTAATATTGATGCTTGATTGATAATTAAGAAGCAGTAAATAATTCTTTGATGCAAGTAATAAAATCAATAATCTTTATCATAATTTGCAAGGTGACTTCTTGGCCCAACGATATCTCTCTGCACACTACCAAAATGTCATGTAAATTTCTGTCCCCTGAGACCGACACATGCAAGCGTCCTTTGGCACATAAGAATGAGTTGAAAGAGAGGAGGAAATAAATTCAATCGAACACATCTTTCGTCGGATTGTGTATGTGTCAGTTTAAGATGATATAATTTTACACGAAATCTTTGTTTACGTTCCCGGACTTTTTACAAACATGAATTACGTCTCGTGTAAAATTCATAATTTCTAAGTGTGTGGTTAAAAACAACTCAAAAGCAATATATTCAAAATAATGTACAGCATAAGTATAAAATTAATAGAATTTTCTCATATAATATGACAATAAAAGAAAAATAAATTTCTCTTTTTTTGCGAATACAATTTTTGCTGTTTGCTACTCCCAACCTTTCAATGGGTATGAATAGTAAAATGAATGAAGAATGATGAAACATAAACAATTGAATCCTATCTTGAAGCTATAAAAAAAAAACACAAAACAAATTAATAGATAAAGGAATAATAAAACTAATTGAATTGTTAATGGCTCAATAAATAAATTAGTTAATTCAATGGAAATATAGAGAAATGAAGATTCATTTCATTTAAAAAGTTTAGAATTATTTAATAAATAAAGCTAATATAGCTGACTCGTGTATGTGCCATCATCAAGAATAAAAAAGAAACCGAAAAGTCAATGGATCAATTATCTATATAAATAAATAGACCGATAGATGAAAATGAAGATAAGCGAATGAATACAAGACAATTCAAACACGTTCAGAAATAAGGAGCATAAATAATTTAAAAAATGTTAAAAAACAATTAAAACAAAAAATGTTTTAATGAATTATTCAAAAGGACCTAAATAAATAAACAACTTACATATATAAAACAAAAAATTTATAAATAACACAAAACAAACGTAGAAATAAATTTTAATATTGAAAGTTAACATTAATAGAAACGGAATCAATGCTTAAACATATAAATTTATCTAAAAATCTAAGCGAAAAAATAGAAGAAACAGAAAAATTTAATAAAGAAATACATGAAGACCTGAATAAAGTTTTCATCAAATAAATTCATAGCTATTCAAATGTTGTGCTAAATAATTTTATGAATCAATGAATAAAAAAATCCAATAATTAATAAAATAGGATACAAAAATAAAATAAAAATAAACGTTCATAAATAATAAATATGTTTCATGAAAAATCTTAACATAGATGGATTAAAAAATGTTTCATAGTTAATAAATAAATGTTGTTATAAATGTATTAATAAATAAATTTATAAACAAGAGAACTCATCGTCTTTTTCTCTTAACACTCATCAATACACGAATAAATGAAAAAAATAATTAGTGAATAGATAAATAAATAAATTGATAAATAAGTGTATAAATGAATAAAGGAATTAATTAATACACAGATAAAAAGAAACAATGAATTTTCTGCGTTATCTAATGCACATAAAGGGAATGCTAGATTTGGCAGAACATAATAGGATATTTCATGTAAATTTAAGCCAGATAACGCCTGAATCAAGCCTGTTGTATGAAAGATTGCAAACATTGTTGTATGCAAATACTATTAAAGTCTTCTTTGGCTTAGATTTAAACGACGCGAAATATTACGCGCTTGTTAACATTAATTATTTTTTTCTGTGTAGATGTATCAATGAATAAATGAAACATGAATGAATGAATGAATTAATTAATTAATTACTGAATAAATGAACGAATCATAATATGAATTAATGAACGAATAATAATATGAATTAATGAATATATAATAACATGAATAAATGAATAAATCAAAAAATGAATGAATGTTTGCATGAATAAATCTCTTAAAAAATAACCTAATAAATGAATAAATGCAGAAATGAATTAATGAATAAATGAATAAATGAATAAATGAAAAAATGATTGAATGAATATATGAATAAATGAATTAATAAATAAATTAATAAATAATTGAATGAATGAATAAATAAATGAATAAATGAATAAATGAATAAATGAATAAATAAATAAATAAATGAATAAATAAATAAATGAATAAATGAATAAATGAATAAATGAATAAATGAATAAATGAATAAATGAATAAATGAATAAATGAATAAATGAATAAATGAATAAATGAATAAATGAATAAATGAATAAATGAATAAATGAATAAATGAATAAATGAATAAATGAATAAATGAATAAATGAATAAATGAATAAATGAATAAATGAATAAATGAATAAATGAATAAATGAATAAATGAATAAATGAATAAATGAATAAATGAATAAATGAATAAATGAATAAATGATTAATGAATAAATGAATAAATGAATAAATGAATAAATGAATAAATGAATAAATGAATAAATGAATAAATGAATAAATGAATAAATGAATGAAATGAATAAATGAATAAATGAATAAATGAATAAATGAATAAATGAATAAATGAATAAATGAATAAATGAATAAATGAATATAAATGAATAAATGAATAAAATGAATGAATGAATCAATGAATAAATGAATGAATGAATCAATGAATAAAATGAATAAAATGAATAAAATGAATAAATGCCATTCGTGGATACGTGAATAAATGAATAAATGAATAAATGAATAAATGAATAAATGAATGAATGAAGAAATGAAAAATGAATAAATGAATGAAATGGTGAATTAATGAATAAATGAATAAATGCATCAACTGGATAAATGAATAAATGAATAAATGAATAAATGAATCAAATGAATAAATGAATAAATAAATGAATAAATTAATGAATAAATGCATAAGTGAATAAATGAATTATTGAATAAATGAATAAATGAATTAAATGAATAAATGAATAAAATGAATTAAATGAATAAATGAATAAATGGATAAATGAATAAATGAATAAATGAATTAAATGGATAAATGAATAAATGAATAAAATGAATAAATGGAATAAATGAAGAATAAATGGATAAATGAAAAATGAATAAATGGAATAAATGAATAAGTGAATTAATAAGATAAATGAATAAATGAATAAATGAATAAATGAATAAAATGAATAAATGAATTAATGAATAAATGAATAAATGAATAAATGAATAAACGAATAAATGAATAAAATGAATAAATGAATAAATGAATAAATGAATAAATGAATAAATGAATAAATGAATAAATGAATAAATGAATAAATGAATAAATGAATAAATGAATAAATGAATAAATGAATAAATGAATAAATGAATAAATGAATAAATGAATAAATGAATAAATGAATAAATGAATAAATGAATAAATGAATAAATGAATAAATGAATAAATGAATAAATGAATAAATGAATAAATGAATAAATGAATAAATGAATAAATGAATAAATGAATAAATGAATAAATGAATAAATGAATAAATGAATAAATGAATAAATGAATAAATGAATAAATGAATAAATGAATAAATGAATAAATGAATAAATGAATAAATGAATAAATGAATAAATGAATAAATGAATAAATGAATAAATGAATAAATGAATAAATGAATAAATGAATAAATGAATAAATGAATAAATGAATAAATGAATAAATGAATAAATGAATAAATGAATAAATGAATAAATAGAAAATAAATTAATAAATGAATAAATGAATAAATGAATAAATGAATAAATGAATAAATGAATAAATGAATAAATGAATAAATGAATAAATGAATAAATGAATAAATGAATAAATGAATAAATGAATAAATGAATAAATGAATAAATGAATAAATGAATAAATGAATAAATGAATAAATAATGAATGAATAAATGAATAAATGAATAAATGAATAAATGAATAAATAATAAATGAATAAATGAATAAATGAATAAATGAATAAATGAATAAATGAATAAATGAATAAATGAATAAATGAATAAATGAATAAATGAATAAATGAATAAATGAATAAATGAATAAATGAATAAATGAATAAATGAATAAATGAATGAATGAATAAATGAATAAATGAATGAATGAATTAATGAATAAATGAATAAATGATCAAATGAATATATGAATAAATGATTAAATAAATCAATGAATAAATGATTAAATAAATCAATGAATAAATTAATAAATGAATAAATGAATAAATGCATAACTGAATAAATGAATAAATGAATAAATGAATAAATGAATAAATGAATAAATAAATAAATGAATTAATGAATAAATGAATAAATGAATAAATGAATAAATGAATAAATAAAAAAATGAATAAATGAAAAAATGAATAAATGAATAAATGAATAAATGAATAAATGAATAAATGAATAAATGAATAAATGAATAAATGAATAAATGAATAAATGAATAAATGAATAAATGAATAAATGAATAAATGAATAAATGAATAAATGAATAAATGAATCAATGAATAAATGAAATAAATCATAATAAATAAATGAATAAATGAATAAATGAATAAATGAATAAATGAATAAATGAATGAATGAATAAATAAATAAATAAATGAATAAATAAATAAATGAATAAATGAATAAATGAATAAATGAATAAATGAATAAATGAATAAATGAATAAATGAATAAATGAATAAATGAATAAATGAATAAATGAATAAATGAATAAATGAATAAATGAATAAATGAATAAATGAATAAATGAATAAATGAATAAATGATTAACTGATTAAATGAATAAATTAATTAATGAATTAATGAATAAATGAATAAATGAATAAATAACTAAATGAATAAATGAATAAATGAATAAATGAAAAAATGAAAAATGAGGAAATGAATAAATGAATAAATGAATAAATGAATAAATGAATAAATGACTAAATGAATAAATGAATGAATATATAAATGAATGAATGAATAAATGAATTGTTAAATGCATGAATGTGTTGTTGAATGAATAAATGAATAAATGAATAAATTAATAGATTGATCAATGAATAAGTTAACTAATGAATCAAGAGATAAATTGAAAGAAACAGAAACGAATGAAAATATAACAATAGTTTGAAATACATCAAAATATTGAATTAATGAAAATGCATAGATACAATATCAAAATACTCAATAAAAATATGACACAAATTAAACAAACATATAGTAAATAAATGAAGTGGTGAATAGATGAAATAAATAAGAATATTGGTGAGTGTGGGCCTGTATGGAATACCTGTAACTAGAAAAGATTTCTTCAGTGTCGTGTACTAACATTCGACTGTTGCATTATTAGTACGCGACACCCCTTTTCCACATTGTAGTCAGCACATTGTAGATGAAATACGTGCATTGGTCAGTACAAGCAATGAAAGTAGTTGGAATTAAATAGAAATAAATAATTTTTCTTCTCATTTTCTCGCTTATATATTTTGATCAAAAAAATCAACAAGAATAATAAATAAATAAATAATAAGAAATAAAATAACAGAGTAGAAAAAAAACACCGATAAATGAAAAACAAAACCCAATTGATCTGAAATTTTTGCCAAAGTTAAGAAGTAACCTGCATTTTCACCCACATAAAATCTAGTTTTTACATGCACCATTTTGAGCGTTTCAAACACGAACACGCATACGAAAAATGAATGAGACTACCTTGTGATTTCCATAATTAATGCTCTAAGGGAGAGACCATTAATTATGTCACGCAAAAAGTGACTTTGTAACCCCCCTCCCCCATCCCCTTGTCAGGTTTTTTTTGTATGGACGTTCAAATTTTTTTGTATGGATCGTCACGTTTTCCCAAACCTTACATCCCCACTTATTGCGTAACATAATTAATGAACCATCCCTAATTTGAAGATCTGCAAATTGATTTTTTATGAACGGGCCGTTTTAACATCAGTATTCTATTAATCGTTATTCAAATTTTTCAACATAGCCTTAAATAATATGGCCAGTTTGAAGCGGTGTTTGTAACTTCTGAAGCGGTACTGAAAAAAAAACAGCTGAAAATTCAGGTTATATTTAGGGTATAGGCAAACATTTTAGCTACATCACGGAAAAATGAAAAAAATCCATCAAACATGACCGCTGTTACTGTACATGAATTTCGAAATTTAACAGTAGAAATAGAAGTTATTATAACACTGTAAATAAATGAATAAATAATTGAACAAAAAAATATAAAAATTAATTTAATAATAAATAAATAGATAATTTTTATTTGTTAGTAAAATGATACAAGAATAAATAAATAATTTAATTCATTGATAATAAATCCATTAATAAATTTATAAGTCGATGAATTAAGAGATGGATGAAATAATAGACTAATAAATTAATTATTGATTGAACAATTTTTTTAACATATAATTAAAAAAAAATGAATGAATGAATAAACAAATATATGTATGTTACAAATATTAAAATCGCATTTATAGTTGTTTTTAGTTTGAAATACTAAGATGAACTCTCGAGTACTTTTTCAAACAGACGTATCTGACTTTGTAAACAAAGAGGGGAAGTAAGATTCAAACGTAAATTTCTCAAAACACTCGGAACCCTCACGGAAACTAGCATCACCATCATGTTAGGAAAATGTTATTCTTTGTGTTGGTAGCCCTAGTTTGCATAAAAGTGCTAAGGGTTTCAAGAATTTAACGTTTGAATCTTACTTCCTCTCTTTGTTTACAAAATCAGATACGTCTGTTTGAAAAAGTACTCGAGAATTAATGAGTGATATTGAATAAACGTTTAAACGGTAAAGCTATGAAAAAATTGAATAATAAATAAAAATGGAAATAAACAAATGTATAAATATACAGAAAACTAAACAAATTGATTTATAAATCACTGAAAAAATACAAGACTATCGTTATATATAATGATCTTAATAGAAAAAATCAGTCAACAAACAAAAATATTATAAAAAAAATTCAAATGAATAGATAGATAAATAAATAAAGAAACAAAAAATATAAAACTGTTAAAAATCATTCATTAATTGATGCATATTTTATCAATAAATGCATAAATTTTAATAGTTATCAATCTCTAATTCTTAAGGCAATTGTGTTAAAAAAGTAATGTTAAAGGGAAACTACCTTTAAAGCATCTTTGTGATTCTCATCAATTACTTTTCCCCGTGAACCGCTTGAAAACTTCGTTTGATTTCAATTCCATTCAATTTATCTTCATTTCCCTGTTACAGCTTACTCACTTTCTCACTCCAATCCCGGACAAGGATATCAGAATAATGATTTACAGTCCCTCGCCTCAATCAATCTCGCAATCTCTTTCAACCTCAAAGCGAAACCTGCAATTTCCCCTCACCGAACCTGTCACCCAACCCAGTACCAATTAGTTTAATTTGTATGAATTGCATTAAAAAATCCATCTAAATTATCGTAATTAACCTCACTCGATATGCGAATTCATTTCAATTAAAATTACTAAATAACCACAGCTGGTCTAGTGTGGGCCAACTCCCACCCCCAAACAGTCCGGCTGCATTTTGTAATCAACACAACACATCGAAGGGGGTTGGAAAGAGCGCAACAAAGTGCACCCAAGTCACTTGCCAGCGGCCATTTGCATACATGTGCTAGGGGATGAAAATGCCCTCAAACTCAAAGGTGAGTCGAAGGAGGATGGGTGCATCGGGGCGAGCCATTCCAGCCTGATAAAGGCCAGACGTAATCGTAGAACGTGTGCATGTGCAACCACGTGGTAAATTTAAAATAGAGGGTTTAATTTTGTACTCTTGCTCTCTATAATGTGTTCCTTTTTGGTCGGAGCTCTGGCAGAACCGCAAAACTGTTTTTACTAGTCCTCATTTACCCCGGAGTGAGGATTACACCGCACAGGGTTACGCGTTGGTTTTTGGTGTTGGTTGCATTCGAATATTTTTAAATTCCTTTTTTTTTCTGTGTTTTCCAATGGGCTTTTGCCAGCGGTTTGTTATTTTATGGCTGTGCCGCATGTTCTGGATTTTTCGGGAGATAATTGCAGGGACCAATTTGCCATGGTCTTTTTTTTGGCACTGAAATAGTGTATAAAAATCAAATTATTATTTTGCTGTATTCTGACGTCGGGGGGAAAAAAATTGAATAATGAAAACATATCAATGGGCATCGGTTGATAGCAAGAGTTCTGTATTGAATATTGATTAATATATATTCAATAACATTCTGAACGCACACTTCATTATTTTCAACACGGAAAGATGAATATGTGAGGTGCTGTTGAAAACTGTTAGTGGCGTAAATTACTTATTGGCAACATAACCAGTAGTAGAATGAGTCAAGCCAGCTGTGGATTTTGCATTTAGGTAACGCCATCTACTCCTTTTTCTCTGTGGGCTTTCAACCAATTCAGCTGACATTTTTTATGAAACAAGCTTTTGATAACATTTGAATTAAAAAAATGGACAAAAATTGACTTTTCATGGATTTACCTTCTTTCGCTTTGACAAAACTGCCCATGCAGCATCAATCATAGTAACCCATGATTCAGCAGACAAAATTTGACAGCTCTGTATCGGAACCGATATATGCACACACATACATACACATATATTTATTCTGGGAAGTCGTCGAGCTGATTCGAATGGTATATGATACTTGGCCCACCAGGCCACGAATTGAAAGTGTCTGATGGAGATTTATTGAAGATGAATCTCAGAGGCTCACTGACATTTCCAGTGCATCCTTATAGAACGGTAGCAGGAATTCCATCCGGGGTGGTTCATGTTTTTAGAACAGCCTGCCTTATTAGCGTCATCAGACTCATATAGCTTGTGCCAGTCGATGTAGGAGAGTTCTCTGTCGTCATTTGGCTCCTCAAACCTTGTGGCCGATGAACTTTTCTGGAGAACTTAAAACGGTGGATATCGCTAATCTACGCAAGTTAATAATTCGAGGGTCTCAGAGATAACACACAGTGGTCCGTGCCCGGGTCTCTGCGTTAACGAATAATAGGTCCAAGGTTCTGTGACGTGAATTCTTGGTCGAAATTAGCTACCGCAAACATAATATAGCTATTCCATCAATTCAATACTAGATTGTGGAAAATAGGATTAGTCCGTTACAACTAATGTTAGTAATGTTACCTGCTTGATGTGGGAACAATGATGACAAGAAACTGCCGCATGAAACCGCGCTGTGGCAAGTGTACAGGAGTGCATGAAACGGCGAAATGTGAGCTAATCGAGGAGACTGCCGAGCCCAAATGTGCCAACTGTGGGTCAAACCACGATGGCTAAAACCGTGCCTGTCCCAAGCGCGCGGAATTCTTAGAAATCTGGAGAAAGGCGTCCACCCGAAATCGGAACGGGGAAACCGTCATCAACCTCCTCCGAATACGGCCCGAGAACAGCGTACCGAATCTGCCACCTCTCCAGTTGAACCATCGCACTATGGTCAAAATGGACAAATTTCACGACAAAAATCGATAACTCGAAAACCATTAACTTTAGACAGATATTGTCTTAGGGAGATTTGATTTTTAAAATAAGATCTATCTTTTGGTTTGAGTTGTGACTAGGGTGGTCTTTTTATGTTCATAATAAAAATTGCAACTTTTTATTCTTATGGTTGAGAGGATATTTTGCTTCAACAGAATTGTAGATATTTCAATTTAATGAAACTTTGGTGAACAAATTTTAATTCTATCTCATCTACGTATCGTTTTATAACAGTTTTTCTAATTTTCCTTAGGGTGGGACTTGAAAAAAAAGTTTTTTGGCTGTAACTTTTTTATTTCAATTTGAATTTGAAAACTTTGCGTGGATGACTTTTAGGGTATAAAATGACGCACATTTTCAAGAGACAAGATAATTGCTAGTTAGTGTATTAGAAAAGTTGTAGGGGTAGAAGTGTAAAATAATATACGTTTTTGCAAGATTTCTTACTCCTTTATTTGCAAATATTTGCAAACACTTAGTACGTGAACTGAAAGTACAAACTTCCATCTACAAGATCTATGCAAAATTGTTTGTCCCCTTTTGTCCCCTTTAGGGAAAAAAAACTTTTTAAATTTGGTAGTTTTGCATTTTTTCTGCATAATTTTCGATCAGCAGCATCAAAAATTATCACCAAAGATCGTAACTACTCGAGTTTTTTAATGAAAATGTTTATATTTTTATATTAATCCATCTCCGTTAATTTATTAACATTCATATCACAGACAAACAGACATAACACATCGAACATTTTTCACTACAAATCATGGTCACTAACATACCTGCGCCATCTGTTGAGCACACTGTGATGGATGATAAAGCTGAACAGATGGCAGTAGTGTTATTTTAAAAATCTAATCTCCCAAAGACAATATCTGTCTAAAGTTAATGGTTTTCGAGTTATCGATTTTTGTCGTGAAATTTGTCCATTCGGACCATAGTGCATCGGCAGGATATCCACCAGCCAGCTTTTTCACCTCAACAACGACTTACAACAGCCACTACAGCGCCGTCAGCGGTCAACGCGTATCCCCCCAACCTGGGGAATCCCAGACTCAAGCTCTACCTCAGCCCATGCGTCTCATGATGACTCGCTCTTCTCCCCGGACCAGATGATGGAGTTCGTACAAGCAATGTACAGAGGGCTAATTCACTGCCGTTCCAAGGAACATCAAATCGAAGCCGCCACCAGGGTGCTGCTCAACTTCATGAACCAACATGGGCCCTGAAGAAACCATTAACATCCTCAACTGGAACGCTTGTTCTGTTAAGAACAAAACCCTTGAGCTGATCAATTTCCTAACCGATAAGGATATCGGCATTGCCACAATCACAGAGACGCACCTCAAGCCTGAGGTGAAACTCTATATCCCCGACTTTTGGATTGTAAGGCTAGATCGAACCCACTCAGGGAGAGGATAAGTGGCCATCGCTCTACGGCTCAACATCAGCTGCCGTTTGCTGCCCAGTTTCGGGCTAAATGTCATCGAAGCTATTGGAGTTGAAGTGGACACTCCTGCCAGCCCAATCACCATAATCGCGGCCTACAGCCCCAAGCAAACCAACACCAGCGACGGCTCGGCAGAGGCTCTACGGCAAGATATCATCAAGCTAACTCGGCTGCGGGGGCAACTCATAATCGCCGGCAACCTAAACGCGAAGCACCACGCCTAACACCCGGAGAAACCCCATTGGTACCATCGTCCAGCAAGAATTCGAGAAAGGACACTACACCATCTTGAGTCCGGATTCTCCCACCCGTTTGAATCGTTCCGGTGCTTATGCTATCATCGATATCTTCCTGACCAACATGACGTCCATCAGGAACTCAGTTCGCACCACTATCCGGGGGGGTTGCTAAAGTAGGTTCCTCTGCCAACCGTTTTCAAGCGTTCCGGCGCAACTTCCATCGTGCTGATTGGGCGCAATTTCAGCAATGCGTCGACTCATCCGTCGACTACGGCTCTCAGCCGGAGTTATGTGAAGGCATCGACCAGTGCCTGCAGCAAATCGGGATCAACACGTGCCAGCATCCAGATTGGTGAGTGACTCTCTGAACCTAGACTGATCTACCAAACATTTCATTCAACTCCGTAATATTATTCGACGCCAATACCTACGTTCTGGTCTCCCCCACCTGAAGACCAACATTAATCGTCTTAAAAAAAATCATCCAAACCAGGTTGATGGATCAGAGATATCGAGAATTTGCTAACCATTTTCGCTCACTCCCTGACTGTGCAAAGCCATTCTGTACGATGACTAAAATCCTAGAAAATAAGCTGAGACCTATACCTCCCCTGTCCACTCCCGTTAAAAATACAGACCCTTCACTATTACTAACTCCTGTTGAAAAATCCAATGCACTTAGCCAGCAGTTTGTGGATTTCCATAACCTAGGTCGTGCCATGGCTAGTCCATATGAGCCTGCCGTTCTGGAGGCAATGTCTAGAGTCGCTGAATCTCCCATAGTTATCCCTGATGAGATAAGAATAACTGCTGATGAGGTGATAGCAGCCATCAAATCAACCAAAAACATGAAGGCCGCAGGTGTCGACGAAGTACTCAACCTTGAGTTGAAAAACTTAAGCATTGCCTTTTTTGTCCACTTGGCCGCGGTCTTCAACAAATCTTCGGAGCTTGGCTACTTCCCGTCTCGTTGGAAGTTAGCTAAAGTTATCACAATCCATAAACCTGGCAAAGATCCCAGTACAAAAAGCTAACGCCCCATCAACTTAGTATCCTCCATCTCGAAGCTATTCGAAAAGCTGATCCTCAGCCGGTTGTTGGAATTCACAGACCAGAATAACATATTCCTCCCAGAGCAGTTCGGATTTAGGAAAGGTTATTCCACAGTCCACCAGTGGTCAAGGATTACTAACATCTTAAGGCGGAACAAGTCCGTTTCAAAATATCTGCCATGGCATTGTTGAACGTCGAGAAGGCGTTCGACAATGTCTGGCATGATGGTCTTGTGTATAAGCTGCATCGATTCAACTTCCCGAACTTCCTCGTGAAAATCATTAAAAACTACTTAGCGGATAGACGATTCCAGGTCTTCCTGAGTGGTTCCTACTCCGATTCGTTCAATGTTGACGCTGGGGTCCCCCAGGGGAGCCTCCTAGGTCCCATATTGTTCAACATCTTCACGTCAGATGCTCCTCCCCTACCAGGTGGTGGTATTTTGTCTATGTTCGCAGATGACACTGCCATCATTTACAAGGGTCGAGTGATTCGAGCTCTGACACGTAAACTTTAGGAAGGCCTGGATGTTCTGTCCGACTACTTCAACAGCTAGAAGATTTGTATCAATGCAGCAAAAACACAGATCATTCTGTTCCTACACTTAAAATCACATCGGCTCCGCCTGGTAATGTGAAAGTCCACCTCGGTAGTACCGCCATCGAATGGTCGAGTGAAGTTGTTTATCTCGGTCTCACCCTTGCTAGAAAATTGCTATTTAGATCCCATGTTAACAAATTATCCACAAAGAGCTCCATCCTCAAGAGGTCACTATACCCTCTCATCAACAGAAGGTCCTCCCTTTCCCTCAAAAAGAGGCTTGCTTTCCATAAGCAAATCATCCTACCGGTGATTGAATACGCTTTGCCAGTCTGGGAGTCATGCGCCAAGTCCCACCATGCTAAACTACAGATCATTCAGAATAATCTTCTGAGGATAATTCTGAACAGTCTTCCGAGGACTAGAAACTCCGAGATCCGTCGCCTGGCTGGTCTTCAGGTGTTGGAAGCACGGAGAACATCATCCCTGGCTAGGTTCAGGGAGTCCTGTGGCAGATCTCCTCAGCAGCTCATCCGTGATCTCATACTTTAGTTTTAAGCTTGCAAAAGTAGTTAGGTAGGTTATCAAAGTCTTTATTAATTTAAAATCATACGTTCCCTCTTGTGGGTCAAATGTAATTAATTGGTTTAACCAAAAATAAATTTAAATCTCATAAAGAGTAGGTAGTAACTGAAGCTGACGGGTGCCTCTGGCTTTTTTTCCCTTTTCTGTAGAGCCAAAACACAACTGCATCCATTCATAAGGATTATTGTTGCATGACCCATATTTGATTTGGTGCAAGTTAAATATCCTGTCAATGGAAGTCAAATATCCTGGTGTGATGGACATTGATTGACATAGCCCCTGATCCCAGTTAGGCTCGACTTGTTTTATAAAGTCTAATACCCTACCAGGATCGTTTTGCCAAATTTTGGAGGGCTCTAGTAACCCCTTTCCAAATATTGACATCCTTTGATTGAATAATGCTCCACAATTGCAGAGTATATGTTCTGCAGTTTCAGTTTCAAATTGGCAAAACCGACAATCTGTAGAATGGATTCTTCCAATTTTGTTTAGGTGATACCTACTCGAGCAGTGACCCGTTAACAGACCAGTAATTACCCGAAGGTCTTTTTTACTAAGATTTAGTAAGATCCGGGCTTTTACAGCACTTGGTCTTATAAATCTCTTGATTTGTCTGCATGTATCCGTGGCGTTCCAGTTTGATTCTACCATGAACATTTCCCAATTTTTTATTTCAGTCGTCAGAGCACACTCTGGGACTCCACAAATCGGTTCCGGACCCATTAAATTTGATGCTGAACCTTCTCTTGCTAGGCTGTCAGCTTTTTCAATACCACAATGGCCGGGCACCCAGTATAAAGTAACTTCGTTCCTACTGGCCAATTGTCTTAAAGATAGAATGCATTCCCATACTAAAGGGCGATACGGTCAAAATTTGGTCAATATCAACTTGACGTATTTCTTTCAATTTTGCATTTAAAAAACCTGAACACCCCTCATTTTGAAGGTGTGTGTGTGTAGAATGTTGCTCCTATTTTGATTTTGGAATTCACTCTTCAGTTGTCAAAATGCCGTCCAAGCAAGAAGAGCAGCGTATCAAAATTTTGCTCGCGCATCGCGAAAATCCGAGCTACTCGCACGCAAAGTTGGCAAAATCGCTAAAAGTTGCCAAATCAACCGTTACAAATGTAATTAAAGTGTTTGGGGAACGTTTGTCGACAGCCAGGAAGTCTGGATCGGGGGGAAATCGAAAACCGGAAGCCGCTGAGACGACAAAGAGAGTTGCCGGTAGTTTCAAGCGAAACCCTAACCTATCTCTCCGAGATGCCGCAAATAAGCTGGGTGTATCGTCTACAACCGTGCATCGAGCCAAAACGAGCCGGACTATCGACTTTACAAGAAGGTAGTGACTCCAAATCGCGATGATAAACAAAATACGACGGCCAAAGCGCGATCCCGGAGGCTGTACACGACGATGCTGACGAAGTTTGACTGCGTGGTAATGGACGACGAAACCTACGTCAAAGCCGACTACAAGCAGCTTCCGGGACAGGAGTTTTATACGGCAAAAGGAAGGGGAAAGGTGGCAGATATTTTCAAGCACACGAAACTGTCAAAGTTCGCAAAGAAATATCTGTTTTGGCAAGCCATCTGTACCTGTGGCTTGAAAAGCAGCATTTTCATAGCTTCCGGGACTGTCAACCAAGAAATTTACGTGAAAGAGTGTTTGAATAAACGTCTGCTGCCTTTCCTGAAGAAACACGGTTGTTCCGGTACTATTTGGCCGGATTTGGCATCTTGCCATTACGGTAAAAAAGGCCATGGAGTGGTAAGCCGCCAACAACGTGCAGGTGGTTCCCAAGCGGCAAGAACCTCCCAACACGCCAGAGGTCCGCCCAATTGAGAAATACTGGGCTATTGTCAAGCGGAACTTAAAGAAGACCAAAAAAACTGCTAAGGACGAGCAGCAGTTCAAGGCAAACTGGCTTTCTGCGGCGATGAAGGTGGACAAGGTGGCTGTACAAAATCTAATGGCAGGGGTCAAGCGTAAGGTCCGGCAATTCGGATTTGGAAAAGCGGAAGCCTAACTGAATATTTTTCCTGAATTTTATACTAATTGAACTTGAAAAAGAAATTTAATTTGATTTTTTAAATAAACGATTTCACCGATTTACACGCGTTTTCCCTTGACCAAATTTTGACCGTATCACCCTTTAGCTAAGATTTACACGTGCAAGCTTTAAGCGCATTGAGAGCTGCTTGACTATCGGAAAAAATTCAGATCTTTGCAAATCTGTATTTCCTCGTCTAACAAATATTCACACATTCAATAATGGCATGAATTTCTGCTTGAAATGCCGTTGGACTATGTCCCATTGGTATAGCTTTCCTGATTCCAGGGCCATAAACCCTGGCTCCAGTATTTCCTCCCATTTTTGACCCATCCGTGTCAAACACAATGGAGTCTGGACGCAAACTAGGTCCACCAGACTCCCATACATAGCGGCTTGATTTAACCACTTTAAAGGGAACGTCGTAGTTTGTCTTCGTTGTCATCCAGTCTTCTATTGTTTTAACATCTGAGTTTAACTTGAAAATCTTAACGATCTTTAAATGTCCTACCAGATCACCATCTAAAATCTTATTGTATCTTTTGAATTGCAGGGCACTTTTAGCTGCCTGCTGCTTTACAAATTGATGTAAAGGTTAAGAAGGGCATCCAAAGCAACAGATGGTGTACTTTTCATTGCTCCAGTTATTGATACACAGGCAAGTCTCTGTAGTTTGCTTAGCTTCACTTGGGTGGTTACCTCATTAAGTTTAGGCCACCATATAAGCGAAGCATATGTGATTTTCGGACGAACTATTGCAGCATAAATCCAATAGACAGTTTTTGGTCGAAGTCCCCATGTTTTACCCACTGCTTTACTACATACCCATAGGGCGTTTGTACGCTTAGTAATAACCTTGTCAATATGAGAGTGAATCCTAAAGGGTTTGAGCTGTTTAGTGGAATACCTGTAACTAGAAATTAGAAGAAAAATTAGTATTTTCCATTTAATTCCAACTACCTTTGCTTATCTTCGACAGATCCGCGTATTTCGTCTACAATGTGTCGAGTTATTAGTACGAGACACTGAAGAAGTCTACACATTGTAGACGAAATACGCGGATCTGTCGAAGATAAGCAAAGGTAGTTGGAATTAAATGGAAAATACTAATTTTTCTTCTAATTTCTAGTAATATGAGAGTTCCAATTCAGTTTTTATCCAAAGTAACACCAAGGTATTTAACTTCTTCCGCAAACTGATCTTGAACTCCATTGAGAGTAGGCTGTTTTAAATTTAGCTTTCTCCTTTTGGTAAAAAGTACTATAACAGTTTTAGAAGGGTTTACATTTAAGCCCTCTATTCTACACCATTTTACAGTTATATTGAGAGCAGTTTGTAACCGACTAGATATCGTGTCATTAAACTTCCCACGAACTATTATAGCTAAATCGTCAACAAAACCAATAACCTCGTACCTTAGATCTGCTAGTCTTTTAAGGAGTTTGTCTACTACTAAGGACCACAATAAAGGCGATAGGACTCCTCCTTGAGGACAGCCCTTAATCGATCTAATAGTTAGTTGCGCACCTCCAAGGTCAGCAGAAATTTCTCGGTCTTTTAGCATCGCAATAATCCAGTCGATAATACAATTATCCAGGCCCCTTGCTTCCATTGCGGAACGCATTGAGCTATAGGATGCATTGTCGAATGCTCCTTCAATATCAAGAAAAGCAACCAAAGCTATTTCTTTTGCATGAAGCGATTTCTCGATTTTATTAACTAGCGATTGAAGCGCCGTTATTGTAAACTTTCCTGATTGGTACGCAAATTGGTTTTTGCTCAAGGGAGACTCTGTTAAGCTTGTTGACTTAATAAAGTCGTCCACAATTTTTTCCATTGTCTTTAGTAGGACAGAGGAAAGATTGATAGGTCTAAAGGCTTTAGGGGTCGTTTTATCTCTTTTTCCCGCTTTTGGAATAAAGACAACCCGAACCTTTCTCCAAGCTATTGATATATAACTCAGAGTAACACTAGCTCTGAATAAGTCAGCAATGGAGTAAGCAAATTTTTTCCTTGCTGGAGCAGTGCTGGGAAAATTTCATCTCTCCCAGCTGATTTTAAAGGTTGAAAAGAACTCAGTGCCCATTCAACTCTAGATGGCGTGAAAATTTCACAAGCCTTAAGCGCTCTTGGCTTACCACTTAAAATGTAAAACATGGATACAAACCATTATTATCGTAAATAAAGGCAATTTAAGCGTTAAAAAAATGGTATTGGGCATTCATTTTTCTACCCAGCATTTGTTTCAGGTATATTTTTACATCTATCGAATATTTACATGGTCTTAGTTTAACTTGAAATTTGTCGTTATAGATAACGGTCCAAATTTAATTTGATTGATGCAATTTTCAATGTATCTGATTATTATATCATTTATGTGCATTCATTTAGTCAAAAATTTACACGACTTTTTCTAAGTGTGTAGTTAAAAACTTCCACTGGATTTGACGCCATTTTACTGACTGTAAACATGTTGTGCCATGAAATAAAGTGGAGAGTTTCAGTTGTCAAATAAATGAACCGTTTCAGCAATCCGTGAAATAATTCAAAATCAACACTGAAAGAAACAATCCATGACATTGAGGTCCTTTTTGTATTATCAAATTTTATAACCGCATCGTAAATTTTTCAGACGCTAATTTTAACGGAATCCTTGCGATCAAAACTGGCATCAAGAAGCATTTTAATTTGCATTTACAACAGCAGCATTTGGCAAATTTTATTTTGTGCTCAACATATTTTTACGTCTTGTCCCTTGCGCCGAACTGGCCGGCTTGACGTGCCGCAAGGGCTCAGTAGGGATTCTCTGTCAAGACCCGAAGCTAAGAGTCAGTTGTGGTTATATCACATTAATTAATTTTTCTACTGTAGTTATCTACAAATTTTTTCAGCATTTCAGTACGGAAATGCTGGTTGGCGTAGTCTGGTCAATGTTGTCAGCTTGTCAACAGGGAAGTAAGTGGCTGCGACTGAAGGTCGTGTTCAAGCAGGGTATATTTTCCATTCTCATTTAATTAATAATTTCAGCACACATTCTTACATCTTCGTATTTCAAATAACTTTTGATTTTCACAGCACGAAGCAGCATGATAATTTAGTGCTTCTAATGTTCAATTTGTTTTCCAGTATTTCAGCATAACATCTTCATTGAAATTCTATTTCTGAACTACAACTACTGTTCTCTAAAAGACCGGCATGTGGTTATAAGTAGTATTGAATTATTTTGAAATATATAAGATATTATATTTATTTCAGAAATCACCGAACAAGGCTTTTCGATCACTAAAACTGTTTTCTTCGACCTATAGAATAGTCTTTTTATGCTCCAAAAATAAAACAAATCACATATCTTTTTACTGAAACTTTATCTTTGTTGAAAGGACTGATCATCTCTGCTATTCAGCTGTTACAGGACATTTTAGATTTTAATACATATTCAATTTTTATTTTGCAGTAACAATCCAGTGGCTGTCAGTTATATTTTGTCAATACATATATTATTTTATATTATGTACACTATTTGCATACATTCAATAACAAAGGATAAGGGGGGAATATAGGGTGCCAGACGAAGTGTAGGCTGGATGAGGGATTTGTGGTTATCTGGCCCAAGTAATGGATGACAATTATGCCTTCCTTGATGGAAATCATCAGATCGAGATCATCGAAGGTCTAATTATTTTCAGTCTACAGTGAGTCTACAGAACCCTATTTTTAACAAACCACCAGACGGAAATCCTTATGTGTATTGCTTACTGCTCATTGCCTGTAATAAGAGCGTTTCTTTGGAAAGAGAATCTCCACCCTTTCCGTGGAGTTCGTGTAAGTGCTTCTGCTTATGGGTCCACACCCCCGATTTTGGCCCTTCATACAACGACAATGTACTTTAAATGCGCAGTAAAAATACATTTTCAGACTTCGTGAAGATGCAAAAAATTGCCCGTTCAATGATTTAGACGGTTAGAAAATAAGTATCCTCGGCGGGCATATGTTACGTCACATTTGTATTATTTACAACCGAGTTTCGGGCAGTGACGACATTTTTTTTGCTCTGGCGATACCGGTACTTCCTTGAAATGCTACAAAGGATTTAAATTCCTTTGTCATTGAAATGAATTGCGCACTAGCATGCTTCTAAATGTCAGTGCACTTGAATGTGTTTTGAATAAATTGTGGTGTTCGCACACACCAAATAGCAAGCTAATCAAGACACCATTCCGGAAATCAACTTTGAAAATTGCACAACGCTTATGCTGAACTCGAAGATTAAGGCTTGATGTGTACTTGTATGTGTTATTAGATGTTTCGAATGAAGATTTAAAAATACATGCACATGAACTTAAAACGAAACCATTTGTAAATTTAAGTCTCAAAATATTTACAGATTGTAAGGGCATATAATTCATTATTTCTAAGAGTGTAACTCAAGGAATCGCTAATACCAGTGGTTCAATTGAGGCATATTAGGGTAGTTTGTTCTTAAAAAAAAACGGCAGACGCAACCCTAATCGTACCTCTAACAATTCTCAATCAATAGAAAATTCCCACTAAGGATTGAATTCATACCGAATTCATACGCCGCAATTGCAAAATAAAACTTTTTCAACTAAACTTCTTCTACGGCAAGTTACTTTTATTGCCATCCGAATCGAGGAAAAACGTGAAATGTTTCCGTGTTTTTGTACAGCGCTCTGCTCTTGTTGTGTATTTGTCGCAAAAGTTTTCGTTTTCACTTCAACGTCGAATCAATTTAATCAACTGCAGGTATTTTGTCCCGCAGATTTCGGCAATATTTCCTAGTTTATTCTTGTTAGAAAAACCATCGGTTCCTTTTTTTTGGAATTCAAAAAGTTAACGCGAAACGGGATAGTGCCGGGAGGGCAGTGGAAAAGTTCTAGTCAGCCGATGGAAATAAATCTCCTGCGGAGCTGCGATGCCTCGTGCTCTAAATCAGATTATGAAAGTTGGTTGATTTTCTCTTTCATAGTGCGACCCGTCTAGGGTCTAGGCTCGAAAGTTTCTAGAAGTTTCTATTTATTTGTGGGTGGTCGGATATCCGATGGGATTTCAATTTTCCTTTCGTTGCGAAAAGTTTTCCTATTTTCAGTTGTAGGCGCAAGAATCGATTCTTCGAACAAGAGCGCAGTCAATTTTTTGCATGTGCTAACTTTCTTTTGACGACAAACTTTTTCTTTTTTTGACTAAAAGGGAAAGTTACGCATGTATGCAAATAATAATGTCCAATAAAAAGCGAGCTCCAATGGCATTATTCATTCTCCCGGGAAGACACGCACATGTCATTGTAGAAAGTAAAACATTTTCCACTCTCCGGAAAAACAAAAACCAAATGGGAAATTCTTTACAGACTTTTAGGAACTGCCAGGGGGGGGGGTGCGGAAATGTCGTGACGTTCTCTTGTTACCGTTTTCAGGAAAGACAATTCTCACCTGACATCGTGTCGCCGGGAGGTGAAGTTTAATTTGAATTTATTTCCACCCTGAGAATGCGACACCGATATAATGTAAGGCAAACGCAGTTGCGTCAAGGAGTGATGTATTGTTCTTAGAGGGGGTCAGAGGGGTGAGTCAGAGCCAAAACGCCACCGGCAATCGCTTTAATAATTTAAGCACATGAGAACGGGCGTAAATTGCGTAAATTCTTGACAGATATTGCTTCAGCGGGCACGTGTGTTTGTTTACCGGATTTATTACCCATTACTGACATTTATGTGTGCAAACTAGGTCAAATGCTTGCGGTTGAATTACAGCGTGTTTATTGTTTATAGAAGCAAGCCAATTATGGAAGATTTGAGCCTGTCAATCCGGCAAACTCATGATAAAGTTAAAAGTCGTTCATCACCGCTGGACCGGAGCCGTCACTTTAACCCAACATAATTTACTGTGAAGACGACTTTTGCTTACAATCACAACCCAACATCCGGATCCTTTTCTCCTCCCAGCCGACATAACCGACGGTTTCACAGCCAGTTAACACGTACCACGGACCGATATCCTCCACAGTGAGCGCATCATACACTCAGCAGAAACCAACAGACCGTACAACAGCCTATATCTTCCCAGTATCCGTACGACCGCCTTTTGTGACGCGCCTCGAATCCCGCAGTTACGGTCTCAAATTGACAGGAAAATTGACACACTGACAATCCGGAGGCAACGTAATGCTGCATAAGTTGATAATTTTAAACACTTTACCGCACAATTAACGACACTTCAGCATTGTTTCCTGGTGTATGACTGTGTATGTGTGTGTGTGTGCGCCTTGCACAGAGCACACGCGATCATCGTCGTTGCCTTTGCCGTGTGTCAAGTGCCAAGAATTACATCCCTTTTCCCATAATCAAGGATGGGCCTTGATGAGGAGTAGGTACATATTACACGGTTTGTACACCCATCATATCAGACCACGGCTCGTCGGTGAGCAGTACTTTGTGATGACACCGCGACTATTTAATGACATCCGGCAGGATGATGCTGAACTTGGTAAACAACCTCATGAGTTAGACTGTACAGAATTGAAAAATTGACCCAAGGAATTGTCGATTTGTGCCTCGGATTATACATTTTCGAATAGGAAAGGGAGATCAATGACACAATGTAAGTGGTACTCCCCACAGGGCGACCATGCGATCAAATGAGATTGTAAGTGCCAATATGTGAAAATTCTCTTGAAGGTGGGAGTGAGAGAAAACTACAAGGAGTGATGCGAGTGAGGCGTTCTCGTATGCATTTCATGAATAAATCAACCTTGTCACTGTCAATTATCGACGTGACACTTGTGACCGGTGGCGACGGCGACGGCCGGCGTCGATCGCGACAACGATGCTGACCACCGGACGGAGAATGGATGGTTGATGGATGGATTCCCCGAAGTATTTGAAGTGGATGAGCAACCTGCAATTGATACATCTCGAATGGAGGGTAATGAAACATTTATTAAACCACTCGTGTCATTTACCAAGTTCCATCTATCGGGGAATGGATTGATTGGGAAAATTCCTTATTAAATACTACCCTGGTGATAGTAATGTACCGTAAAACGGGGTGACTTCGATCACTTTTTGAACTATTTCTTGAAATTTTCTATGATAATTATCTCTAAAATTTTGTTCTACATTTTTAAAACGAGTACTGGTATCTGTAGTATAACACTACACAGAAATTTTAAAAATTTATTACTTCAGATGATCTTTAAAAAACTGTTTAATTCCCGCGGCCAATTTTCAATAATGGGGTGACTTCGAACAAAATCAATTTTATTCATTTGAAGTGCTTAAATGAATAAAAAAACAACAACATTTTTATGCAAACCGTTTGATGCAGATGTCTCCCGAATAGAACAGGGGTAGAGCATTCCCCAAAGGGAACGTTCATTAATTATGTCACGCAAAATAGGACCATTTTCAAAACCCTCCCCCTTTGTTATGTTTTTATGGACCTTAAATTTTGTGTAGAGATCATTACAATTCCCAAAGCTCCCTTCCATTAAAAGCGTGACATGATTTATGAGCAACCCATCCATTGCTATTTTTCAGTAGTTCACCATAATATTAGACAAACAGAAATACCTCACTCATTTCGTTTTTAATTCGGTACTACACCGGTGTTAGGACTCCAACATATCCTGGGTATCGGTTAAGTTTGTCTGACCACCAACCGTCTGCAGGTGCCATCCATTGAGTGTATCATGAAGGGTGCTGTAAGGAATGTTGTAGGTCCGAGCAGTTTCACGCAGTTAATATCGTTTTTTTCGTACTGCTTCGAACGCAGCATCCATCGATTCGGAACTGCACTGTAAATAAGCTCTTCCACCAACTTTTTTCACGTACTTTCTCGACACTTTGGACTTCTCAATGCCATTAAATTGTCGAAATAAATGTTTCACACCTTTTCTCCAACACATAACAAAACAAAACAAACCCTTTGACAGATTGGAAGGTAGTGCAACACTTGCAAGGTTGTCGCGTTTATTCGTTTGCTCTTAATTTTTGATCAAAAATTTTTTTTTTGTTCATTAATTTGTTTATGTATACAAAATTATTATTTTTTCGATAAGCTTAGAGAGACGAATGTTTAAGTAATCTGAAAATGTGGATGTCGATTTTTTTTAAAAATCATGTTATTTCTTGAACATATGATTGTTGTTGGGCTTGGTAAAAAGTACTATAAGGAGCTTTTTTTAAAAATATTTTTTCATTGCAAAGGAAATAGAGAAATGCTTTAAACAAAATGCATTTATATACCCTAATAAATGCTGAATTCATATGGTTCAAAGCTTAAAAAAATCAGGGAGAAGGATAATTTTAAATCGAATAAATATCGGACTTGGCGGTCAAGTTACCCCGTTGATCGAAGTCACCCCGCTCTACGGTACCATTAAAGCCTGCCCACGTTAAATTTCGGACAATAGAATAGTGTCAGCAAATTAAATAATGACATCATTATTCAATAAGACTGATCGCTTAGTTCAGTATAATGGAGCATGTTCGCGTTAAACTTTGGATACCAACATAATAACAGCAAAAAATATAGACACATACTTCAACAAAACTATTTTTTTATTTAACAACAATTGAGTTATACCTAGATTAGAAGCAGTTGATTAAAATGTTACAAATTCTTTCTGTGAAATTCTCAAACCTTCTGTGGTACACCCGCCATCAGGTTCCGTATAGAGATTCCAACCCGGGATATCCCGGGACAAAAAATCCTGGGATCTTGAAAAATTCGGGATTTCTTGAATCCCTGGATTCCCGGGACACACATTTCTTACATATCTTTTCGCTTTGATACTTCCCAATAAATTTCAGTGTATCGTTTACGCGCATTCAATACAACCCACATCGATGTTATACATCATTCATGAACGATGTTATACATCATTCCTTTTGTGTAGGTTGAGTAGGCATTCGCATTTTTGCCTACACATTTAACACACACACCCACACACACACCCACACACACACACACACACACACACACACACACACACACACACACAAAACCTTCAGAAAGCTCTCCAGCCAATCAGACTCGCTTCGGAAGCATTGAGAAGATGAGATGCTACATTGCTGTCTGCGGAAGGCAGCTTGAGTTTCTTGTATTCAAAGCTTAAGAAAAGCAACTTCAAAGTCGGAAACGACCTCTTCGATGCAATCACGAAAAGAATCAACGAACGGCGCCAAAAGGAAATAATAACAGCGCTCAAGTTCCTTGAAGGTCTTCCGTTGTCAACGCAATTGCCAGCAGAACTGGAAAGCTCATCGAAAACGCAAATGATTAAGTTCATCAAGGAATTGGGAGTTCGATTGTTGCAAGACTGCCAAAGACAGACCGATGATGATGCTGTCGAGTTGAATGCTGGATTGTCCTGTATGTATGACGATTCAGGATCCAAACCATCGAGCATACGTGAAGAACTGGAATCGGCTATAAAGGAATATGCCATTCCGGCCAGACTTATTCGGCAATGATTGATTTTTCAAAAGTAAGTGCGAAAGAGCTGTCACTTTTTGAGCTACATGGTAAGTTGAGCCCGAATCTTGAAATCATTTTCGGCGGCTTAAAATCGATCAAACCGACGTCAACCGATAGCGAGCGCATCTTTTCGAACTCTGGAAATATCTGTTCTTAAAAGCGAACTTCACTGTCCGATGAAAGCATTATTAGCATTTGCTTCTTGAAGTCGTATTTCCAGAGAACGAATTCAAATTGATAAGACCAGTTACTTGATTTGAACCATTGTTTTTTTTTTATTGATGAACAAAATGTTTTCCTAACCACAAAATTACGTTTTTAAGCACATTGAATTTTTTTCCGGGATCCCGGGATTTCCTGGGACAAGCAACAAATTTTATCCCGAATCCTGGGACAAGCAAATTGGTCGAGAAATGGAACCTTTAGTTCCCTACACGGGAACAAATCCAATCTTCAAAATGAGTAAAAATATTCATGATTCCGTGAACAAAGTGTGTTTTTATGTTATGAAAATACACCATGAACAATGTTCATGATATCATGAGCTATTTTTCCGTAACGCAACCTATGCGTTACTTATTATACTGCAGACTAGAAAGCCATAACAAGATTCACGGAATCATGAATAATAATTTTAAACTCATGAATTAAATTCCTAAAATAAGAAACTTTATTCATGAATATAAACTTCATCGTTTATGGTTCAAGCGTCTTTTAGAGGAGGTTCTTGAAATCATAAATCATCCAAGTTTAAATCATGAATTGTAAATCTGAAAAATGAAAACGTTGTTCTTGAATTCTAGATTTAGTGATTAATTTTAAATATTTAGTACAACAGGGTTTTAGAGTTCCACTCTGCTTTATTATTTAATGTTTCAAAGAAATAAACGATCAATAGTTAATTTACAAAAAATCATAACAAACACACCGTTAATCATCTATCGATTGTAATAAGTCGCGTGTACTTTTCGGTAGCTGTATGATCGATGCAGGAATTTTAAATAGGTATGTTTGTATAAACAACCACATCGGCTTACAATCTGGAGTGAACTGTAGATTTAACACATATGTTATATGCATACATAAACAAACTGCATGGAGTATATTGTCAGCGATATACTCAGCTCCACCGAAAATAACGAATATTGCTGCATTCGCCCTTGATGCTCAACAACAACAATTTGTGGCTGAAGACTCATGTCCCCAAATTTATCTCGTAAAAAGTCCAAACGTTGCTCTATTTTGTGTTCAATGTCACCTGCAGTCTACAAACAAAATCAGAAAAAAAGATATGATTATGATGATAATGATACATAATTATGTCTATGTTGTTATGAAGGATTATGTTATTAAGATATGGATAATTTGAACGCTCATATAATTTATTAAAATTTTCTCTTAGTTTTCAATTTACTAATTTGGTATTTAAAGACATACGAAGATTAAGGAGCACTTCAGGATGAAGAATTCATAATTTCCAGTGGGCTTTCCAGAAAAGGTGTGTCTTAACACTACGGAGTCTAAAGAATAAATTTACAAACTCTACTTACTAACTGTTTGCTGTGTTGTTCTTGAATTAATATCGAAGGCAAATTGCTTTTCGGCCATCTGATAAATGGTGTAAATGGGAAAGAGAATGTGTGATGTCTTCAATACTGTATGTTCCGATTTCATAATTTTGTGGATTTACGATATACGCATCTAAGTGCTCATCAAATTCGTAGTTATTATAACTATGACAGACAAATATTACCATTCCATTGAATTTGATAATATAGCGCACTTCTTTAAAAAAACAGTTCTGTGTTTTGATAATTAATACAGTCCCAGATCTAATTTTTGTCTTCCCGAGCATTGCGTAATTAAGTACTTGAACAATTTTATTGCCATCATCAGAGATTAATCCATGAGGAATGGGTATGCACTGCAGTTTGATGAAAACTCCTGTCCCTTCTTCCAGTAGTAGCTGTCCAAAATTATGTCTATTTGTGAAGAAGTTATAGGCCATCTTGAATTGGTCCTTAATCGCTAAAGTGAGTGCGATATTTTTTCTTGATGCTGTGGTTGAAGCAATTTTTTGAAATATTTGTGTTTCATTTCAGGAATAAACGTGGATGTGAATCATGTTGGACCCATACATTCGATTGCAAGAGATTGTTTGTCAAACAATGTTTGGTATTGGTGAAGGGTTTGTTTGATAAGATCTTTCAAATCTTGAATTTCGGCTTGAGTATACGATGGTTTCATTATCGAAGAGCCAACTTTAGTAACATTGACTAAAAAGTCCACTCATCGTCGGCTGGCACGATGTCTCCTTTCATCAATGTGATATTGTCCACGAAACATTTCATCTGCCCAGCAGACATCTTAAATTTTGAAGACTCTAAATGCTCTTGTTTGATTTCTGGAGGAATATTTTTCCGCTCGTTTATGCTATAATCATATCGCTGGACTCGTTGATTCAGAATGTATAAAGAAAAATATCCTCTTGCAATAAAATATAAAATGCAGCTTGTGAAAGCATCATGAGCGAATCCCTCATAAAAGTCGTGCATACAGTCGACTACCTTAAGGTCAGTGATGTGAAAGTTCGGGATCGTGTTGAAAACTGATTTTTTCGGATTCCTGTTTCTGAAAAACAACTGGTTTCTAGCGCCAACATGTAGGATGCTTTGGTGCGGTACAATGCTGGATCGTCTTCTGTACATTTTCGAATATTTTGAAGATTCATCGAGCAAATTCTGCATGGATAATTTGCAACAAATGATTTACTGTAGTCAAAATACTATTCAAACCCAAGTTGTCTCCTCGCAAGCCACCAAATAAAAAAAAATACTTAGTTCCTTCCCGTTCAGATGCAGTTTTATAGGCGTTTTTTCCAGATGAGCGATTTCTTGAATTAAAGTGTGAAGAACATCTTCGTTGGAGTGAGATTTTTCGACAGCTGAATAAACAAATTGAAGCAAGAATAAATTTTCAATTTTCCCATGAATGTGCCTTGGTAAACTGGGAAAATTCAAGTAAAACCCAGTTAGTGCTTGTTTACCAGCTTTTGAACCCAACGGATTATTAATTTCGAAGGAATCTGAAAAAATTAAAGTAAGGGATGCATATTTCACCAGGCCTCTTTGAAATTTTGTCCTTCCAGAATTTCCCTTTAACAAAGTTATCGTTCACACCTTCCAACGAAGCAGTAAGCTGCTGATAACTGCCCAATAGCGCCTCGATATTCTCTCCAAGAGCAAAAAAATTGGTAAATAAGTTTTCTAATCCGATGTATACATTAGATTTCGTTTTATCTACCAGTTCTACGCCATCTTGCGTCTCGGTAGGATTTAATTCACTGGTTAATTGATCAAGTACAGGCATTTTAAAATTACACTGTTCCTTCATTAGCTTTATGAACTTATGCTCAGTATCTACCACATCAAACGCTTGAGTGACTTTCATAATACGATTGAGAACGTTGGTTGTTTCATTTTCTGGAATCACTGTTTTAATCGTTTCGCAAACCAGCGACATAAGCGGTTCCAAAACCATTTTTTTCAATAGTGAAATAATTTCATACACCATAGCCCGATTATAATTGGGCAAGCTGTGTAAATACATAGCGAATGCTATTCCTTTTTGCTGAATTGATTTTAATTCACTGTCTTCAACATATTGCCTCAAGTCCTCCCAGAAGTCATCAATTTGAACATCATCATTATTCTCAATCAAACTATCAAAATGTTGTGTCGTTGAAGATTTCTCTAAATTGAGCTTGTCCACACTGTTGCAGCTAACATCATCAGTCCTAAAATAATAAAAAAGTGAAATTGTTTGAAAAAACGGTTTTTGTTGAAAATAAATTTAAGTACTGATGTCGAAACCCCAAACCTCAGAAAGAAGTCTTAAATTACCCATCGGAAAAAATTATTTCATCATTTTGAGTGTAATTCATCGTACTCGCCTTGTACTCGCAGATGTTGAATTGAAACTTTGAATGTGAATCCGTTTAGATCTCCAATCCTCCAGTTCAGTTTGTGGATGTTCTTTTTTAATATGGCGTAAAAAACATCTGCTGTTGGTATATTCTCTACGACAGTTTTCTTGAGCACACTTGAAATTGCTATACTGATTCAGATTGTGTGACTTGACATTCGTCAAATGTTTCATTAACGCTTTTGCTCCCGGGAATCTTCTATTACAAAGAAAGCATACGAGTCCTGCATTACTCATCACGGCGTAATATTAGCTGTGCCTACATATGAAGGGGGTGTAAAATTGACATTAATTTGAATTTTTAAATTTCGTTTGAAAATTATTGTCTACATTTCATGCGAAATAAAAACTTGTTGTTTATCAAACTGCACCAGTATTGGACAATGCTTGATAAAGCTGAGATAAAGCCCCTTTTTAAATTAAGTTACCAAGAAGCCGATTGAGCTTTTATCACTGAACAATACGAAACACCAGAAACACTTGTTTATAGGAGAAAAAATGCTATAGAAACCGCTCTTAATCAAAAAGATATGTCGATATAGACTATGTATTACAAGGAAATATAAATAATTTCGTTTACTAGCCATACCATAATGAAAGCATACTTAATTTATTTCCTATATACATTATTGTATTCATGTGCACGAATTGAATCTCATTTCTGCCGATTCCGGGTCTTCAAAAAATAGATCATTGACCTGCATTCATCTTCTTACATCTACTTCGCCTTTACAAGTGCTTTTTTAAGGTTTTCACCAATTCTTGTCCTCGAGGATCGAGTCCGGTTACTTAAGCCACTTTTCACTGCAGCTTCTGATGTTGCCGAATGGACACTTCACTCCCTTTTTGATTTTCTGAAATTGATGATGTTGAATTTTTAGAAGTTTATTTTATATGTATGCGATAGTTTTTTGCGAGAATCGTCGTTTTCGTGGAGTTATACCTCAATAACATGTTTTATCACAGATCCGTTAAAAGTGGCTGGGTTATTTTTAGGACGATCGCGACTACGATTATGCTGAGCTGGGGTTCCACCGACTGCACCGAAATCAGTTTTTTTGGGTCACTTCACCTCCTGAAAAGTACATTATTTACATCGGTTAATATTATGTTGACAGTTCGTGAAGCTCCATCATTTCGCAAAAACATTGATTTCAAAACAAAATGCAATGGCTTGCAAACATACCTGTGTTTTTTGGTCGATTTTGCTGTCGGAGTTAGTTTCGATCTCTTGTTCACTGCAATAATCACTTTGAAACACTTTGGATTGGATTTCGTACCGTTTGTTGACTTTTCATTGACTCGTGAAACGTCATTGACGGATGAATTTATGCTCATGCACTCTAAAAAATTTTACACAATAACGGGACTATGTTAACCCTAATAATTAATCTTTTATAGTTATTACATTGAGCATTTGGTCTTTGTACCAAAAAAATTGATACATAGTCAAGTATTAAATAAACAACAATAAAATTATCAATAGTAATATCGTTTCATATGTTTTCAAGTTACATGTTCCAACTCTGTTGTTACATTACATATGCTGAAAATAGACTGAAGGTCACCTCTGTAAGCAATCGTCCACAGAATACGGCTTAGCTGCTGGGTAAATTAAATCTATTAACATAATCCTTTCTTCAACGCTTTCGATTTAGAAACAGTATAAAACTTACCTCAACTTCTAAGATGAAACTATCTTGAGTTTCCTTAATTGACGGTTTCCAGTTACCTTTGATTCGATAATTAGTTTGAATTATCACTGGCAGTAGCATACAGAGCAGATAGTCTTTTTATTCCTGTCTGGAGTACATTGATATTCTTCGAATAATGCTGAATTTGCCTTGTCCTTCGATACCGCACAATAAATAATTTTTTCCAGCTTATTATGCAATAATGGAAAGCCAACATAGAAATTTCTGGTTGCTTCGGGGTACATCTTTGCAAAATCTAGCTCGATCTGTGGTGTACGGTATTGAAAAATATTAAATGGTTCATTACTAAATTTCAAAATGTGTTACAAGAAATGCAGCTTTAGGATCCTTAAGTATTGGATAGAGTTGAAAAATCTTCACTACATCTTCGGCGTTTTCTATATCGCATCTTCTTAACTCGTAGCACGCCTCCCAGTTCAGTCTAATCATTTCGATAGGCGATCTGCCGTATATTAACCATGTTCGTGCGTTTAATTGATCTGCATCTGTGAAATAAATTGTTCGTAACTAATTTTGTTGCGTAAGTATGGGTGTATGAAAATGACAAAATAAAGTTCATGCAGTGATGTGTTTACTTGCAGTAAATATTGCCGCGATCGTATGCTATATTTTTATCATTGCATGAACTTTGCACATTACTGGAATAACATTTGAACATTTGGCGTAAATGCATTTTTAAACAAAGCCTTATATGCTTATGCAACTGATTTTTATCTGTAATTTTTTCACAGGCTTAATATTATAATATGTGTTCTCCCGCACCTGTTGTAATCGCTGAATTTTGCTTAGAATCAGTTTTCTTCTCTTTTGTCTTTTTCAGACCCAATGCTTGAAGCGCATTGCCCTTTCTTTTAATCAATTTTCCAGTCGGGCCGACTCTTATTCCTTCTGCTGTTACATGGCTTTTTTGTAATATGTATTCTGGAAAGATCAACCGTTATGTTTGCTATTAAACGTACAATATGATATGACATTTGAAACTAACAGGGTTTTCTTTAGGAAATATGGCCGTTATCTTCTGGCTTATAAGTTCGTTGAATTTTGAATTAATTTCAATGCCCCCTACGGCTGCGTCCATAAGAATCATCTTAACCATATCGTTCCTCAACGAGTTAGTTAGAGTTTCATGCTCGTTGTAGTATTGGATTATGGCTTTGCCATCCGATCTGTTGTTCAGGTATTCGGCGAAGTTTTTTGAACTACAAAAGAATCAACAATTTTTACTTTTTATTATGTGGAATTTTATGTTATGATATATACCTTTTTCGGGTTTGGTGTCAAATAATCATAAATTTGCGTTGAACGTTGAGACGTTTCCACTTCTTCCGAATCACATGAATGATTGAATAAGATTTTCTTGAAGCAGAAAATTATTCATCATTATATGTACAGTCTAGTTCAGCAAATGAAGTCTGCTTTTATAATTGTAATCAGATTATATTTTCTCTCGCTATAGCAACAATCAACATATCAACAGATCTACAAATGGCTCTGTTACGGTCATTTCAACATTTACATAGAAAGCGATAATACGAGCGGGTTCTCCCAAAGAATAATTTGGACCCGCGCGTGAAAAAGTAATGCAAAAAATATTTCTTCTGTTAAGTAGCTAAAATTTCTCAAATATTACATAGGTCCTAATGTATTGTTCATCTTGAGTTAAATTATGTTTCATGTTTAGAAGGTGGAAGAAGCCTTGTGGATAATTTTATACCCTGATGTTCTTGTGCATGAACCGAATTAACATCGCGTTGTAAACAGATACGCCCAACAAATGATTGTAATATTAAACAATTTCTTACCGTATTGGAAAGCAATTTTCGGAATAGTACCCGATCACGAGCAACTCTGCAAAATAATTTGATGTCTCCTTCCTGCAGCTCCATGAAATCCTTTAAACTTGCTATCCCGTGGTCATTTATGATTACGTTGGCGTAATTATGCAGACCAGCCCGAAATAGCAACACTTCAAACTGCAGTTCAGGTGCTTCCGGATCCAAAAAGGGGATTGTATCTTTTTGTTCTTCTGTGATTTGCGCAGCCACTGAAGGGAGTATTGGTTCGTCCAGGGTTACATATTGGATCTGTGCCTCCGATTCCATTTTTCTGAAAACAGAATTACAGAATTCCAATCCAGGCTGCATAAAAAACAATAAGATTGATGCAAATGTTTTTGAGGGTCAGTTTGCTTACTGAACGTAAGGTTATGTGTTTCCTATGGTAAGTTTTCCTCAATTCCGAATTTATATCAATAAAATATTAGGGGAAAGAAACACTCGACACTTAGCACAACACTCATTTTAGGAAACTATTTCCAAAAAATGTATGCTTAACAACACTGTTTATTAGTTTTGATTTCGCATTGGTAAAGCAAAATGGAGTTTTTTATACTTACCGAATTTTGCTGATATTATATATTTTAACGAAAACAAGCTCGCAAACTTTGAATCCGCTCTTCAACAAATAGCTTTGAACGCACTATAACTACCAATTTGCACTGTAATCAAATGAATTAACTTGATGAATTCTGACATATGAAATTTTGCAGACAATTTACCTCCGGCCACTACGGGCGATGTAATTCAATAAACTGAAATTCCAACACCCGGGTAACGCTAAAAGCGATCATAAGAAATGTTCATGGCAGCGCTTGCTATAGTTCATGATATTTTACGTACATTTCATGAAATCATGAATCATTGTCATGATTTCATGAGCTTACTTTTGTTTTGATTCGTGATTTTTTATTCATGACTACAGAAATGGATTTGTATCCGT
>JASCZW010003408.1:0-134029 GCA_034211315.2 Aedes japonicus | reverse complement strand
AAGACTCACCCGTGCCTTAAGCCTTGGACCCTCCCCAGAACAACTTTTCTATATTACATCGGGGAGGGGGCTATTCTGCTTGTTAAGCACCCACTGTGTCTAACTACTTAGGCCTTTAGTAGTTAGGTGGTCCCTGAGACCTGCCTTTAGTCGTTTCGCCATTTTTGTTGGAGATCAAGGACAATCTGGGAGGCTCCCGGTCCTGGCACATCCTCTGGAGCAAATTATCCGGAGTCGTGTCGTGTGTGTGTGTGTGTTACGGTAATCATGCGCCGTCGAAGCGAAGACATGCGAAGAACACATGTTCCGCAGTTTCCTCAACTCCCGCGCACTCGCTGCATGTGGAGGACTGTGCATGCCCATATTTGTGCAGGTATTGTCTAAAACAGCCGTGGCCAGACAATATCTGCGTTAAGTGGAAGTTTACTTCACCGTGTCACCTACCAACCCACCCGGTTAATTCCGGGATCAGTCGATGGATCCACCGACCTTTGGTGGAGTTGTTCCTTTCCCTTTGCCACTTAACCATGGATGCGGCTCTAGTGATCTTCCGGATACCTCTTGTTCCACGTTTTTCGAAGCACTCTACGTCCTCTTTTATGACAATGCCTATTGGCTTCATCCCCGCTAGGACACAGACCGCGTCGCGTGATATCGTACGGTATGCACTAACCACTCTTAGGCACATAAGCCTGTGCGTACTCTCTAGCTTACTAACGTAGCTCTTGGTACTCTTGGCGGTGATCCATGTCGGCCCACCGTACCTAAGTATGTACAGGGCTACACTGGCCATGAGTTTACGCTTACTCCCTGGCACCGCCACGCTATTCGACATCATGAAGGATAACGCCGATATAGCCATAGAGACTTTCCTGCAGGCGTAATCTACGTGACTGACAAAGGACAGCTTATCGTCGATCATGACCCCAAGATAACTTAAGAACCTCTTCGATTCAATTGTGTAGTTACCTGCACTGCTCGTCGCAAGTTGCTCCGATTTTAGATTATTCACCACCGTGACCTCAGTCTTATGGTTAGCTAGCCCCAATTGCCTGGAACACATTCATCTCTCCACAATGCCAATGGAGTGCGAGGCCGTTAACTCGATCTCTTCGATGGATTCACCACATATCTCCAGGATGATGTAGTCTGCGACTACGTTCACCCCTTTCGGGAACTCAAGCCGTAGTACCTCATCGTGTTCCATAACACCGGACCCAAGATCGAACCTTGTGGGACGCCTGCGGTGATCTGGACACGTTTCTGGCCTGCCTCTGTGTTGTATACCAGTACGCGATTCTGGAAGTAACTTCCAAGAATCTTGTACAGGTAGTCAGAAACCTAAAGGCGATGGAGCGAGTCAACAATAGCCACCCAACTGGCACTATTGAACGCATTTCTCACGGCAAGGGTGACCCCTGCACAGTATCATACTCCTCGGCTCTTGAGCTGGATTGCCACCTCAGCTGTCTTTCCAGGTCTTTTCCAGGCAGAATTTTCCAGGCGTCCGGGAAGTCGTCCTCGTCCAGACACTTTTGCATCACCACCCTGAACATTTCGGGATCCAGCAAGATAGCCGTCGTGATGGCCAGGTTCGGAATACCATCCGGTTCCGGCGCTTTGTTCACCTTTACGACTTTGTTATCACAATGAGTTCCTCAATCGTCACCGCCGCCTCGTCGCCGGTCCCCGTTGTGCCGTTGTCAATGCCCACGTGGTCACGGGTGTTCAACTGAGCCGTCGATGCCAAACAGGAGCAAAGGGCACATCTGCTAAAGGAAATTGAGCTGGATTACTTAAATCAGCTCGCACGGAAGAAACTGCCGCTGGAGAAGGAGATGTAGAAGGCACAGTACGACATCTTGAATTACACCCGTGATGGCACATGTACTACAAGCGGAGAAACGGAAAATGTCGGCCAATTACAGAGTGGATGAGTCGGTTGAATCAGGTCACTGCGTGCACGAATCAGTAAATAATTACATCAGCTAGCACGACGACAGATTCCTACGACCAACTCCGAATTGATTTTGCTGCTGGAAGTAACCAAATGGCCATACCTATGTTAACTTTTTCGTCGAAGCATCCTACAACCCTCGATCCTGGTTATGGACCGAAATCATCATCCAACCGTCAGCATCCGCTGGTATCTCTTCGAAAGAATCAAACTATTGGCTATCCGTCGCAGGTATTGGGTCAAACGTTGGGCTACATAAATGAATTCCAGGCCGGAGGAGGATCATTCCAGCTGGTTTCTTCGACACCGACTACGAAGAAAAATTGAACCAATTTCATATCGGGCTACACCCATCCTACGCAATGTTTATCGTCGACAATCAGGTCAGTAGATCAGCTTGGAGGTTACCCCGCCACAGGGGAGAACGCCAACCGTATCAGGTAACGAGTAGGAAGTATAGTATCGTTAGGTCATCTCCCCAACCTGCAATATTCCAGCACTAGTGTAAGCCAATGCAATTTGTCAGGGATATCAATGAATGTAAATCAATCCTATTCACCTTTGATACTGCCTACAAATCGTCCCCAACAATTTTATCATGTGTACCCCGATAGGTATCGCTACTAATTATGAATGCCAACGCCTCGCAAGTGCCTCTGCTGAATTAACCCTTTTCGAATCAAATGCCGGTAGTGAATCGTGATTCAAATGCGCCCACACCTCATCAACTGGCGGCGAGACCTAGGGACCTGCCAGTATTCAGCGGAAATTCGAAGGAACGGTCAAGGCTTGTCAGTGCCTTCAACACATCCACAGAAGCCTGTGGGTATAGTGTTGTGGAGAAACTTTGCCTGCCTCCAAGGATTCAAGCATCTTTGGAATCAGTTCGCAGCTGCTTTGGAATCAGTTCGCAGCCGACACCTGCTCCCCGCATCAGTGCCGCAAGTAATGCAAACGTTGAAGATTCTACATAGGCGACCGGAGCAGATAATCTACGGACTGCTTTCGAAGATTCGAGAAGATCCTGCACCGAAGGTGGAAAACCTGCAAATGCTCATAGCCTTTGGCATGACATCACAGAACTCCTGCGACCGTTTGGAAGCTGCTGGTCAAGTTTCACACCTTTCAAACTCAGTGCTACTGCAAGAGCTAGTAGACAAGTTACCGGCTAACCTCAAACCAGAGTGGGTAACATTCAAACGGCAGTTTCAGGTGTTCGACTTGTGCGCTTGATTGGCATATATATGTCGAACTAGGTATCAACAGCGGCATAGGTGTCTCTTTTTATGGATTCCAAGGGGACGAATGTTAAGAAAGAGAAGAAGGTGAAGTCTTCGAGAAGATAAATCATGTCTCAGGAAACACGGTAGGAAACCATGTCGATCTCAAGTTCGCTGCAATGTACAAGTTTGTAAGTTCGGCATCACCCAATCATGCATGGTACTCCAGGGAACCCACCCCTCGTACCAAGGCAAACACCACTACGAGCCAGTGCTCCGTAACCAGAAACCCAGAATGAAGGTGTAAGCGCTCATCGTACTGCGAGCTCTACATTATTTCGCATTCTACCGGTTAAGCTCTTCAACTAGGACAAACTATCAATACCCTGGCGTTCATCGAGAAGAGCCTCGCCAATTCGCGACAGGTTGCAGGAGCAAGGAAACGTCTAAGCCTAGGACGGCAACATCATTTGGGAAAAAGAAGAGTCCATGCAAGTGGAAATCCAGATTGCGGGAGCTGGAGGAAAGCGATACGCACTCGACCGTGACCGTGAAATCACTGGCGTTAAAAAGCAGACGCTGCGGTACAAGGAGCTTAGTGAACGTTATGAGCACCTCTGGAAACTACCGATAAAAGATTTCGAATGCATAGCGCCAGGTATACTGATCGGTGCGAAGTATACTCATCTTACCGCTACACAGCTAATAAGAGAGGGTCAACTAGGTGTACCAATTGCTGCCAAAACACGGCTCGGTTGGGCGACCAACGGAGTGGCACCTAAAGGAACCACATATGTCAGCTACAACCTTCCTATCTGTGGATACGACAAGGAGAATAACCTGCACGAGCTAGTGAAGGCGTATTTACGGTCGAAAATACAGGGGTGTCAGTTGACCAGAGCCCCGAGTCCGAGGATGGCAAGCGGGCTAGATCTATACTCGAGAGTACAACAAAGCGAACCGAAAATGGATTCGAAACCGGCCTACTATGGCGCTACGATTATGTAGAATTTCCTGAAAGCTACGGAATGGCGGTCCGACGGCTACAGTGCTTAGAGCGACGATTTAAAAGAACCCTGGAGATGATGAAAAGTGTGAAACAGCAGATAGTGGAATATCAAGAGAAAGGATACATCCACGAAGCGATAGAGGATGAACTACAAACGGCTGATTCACGCCGGATAAAGTACCTTCCCGTTGGCGTCGTACAAAATCCGAACAAACCAAATAAGCTCCGCATAGCGTGGGCCCTAGCAGCTATTGTGGACGGAGTCTCCCTCAACAACATGCTGCTGAAAGGACCAGATTTGGTCGTACCCCTACCAGACGTTCTATATGGCTTTCGAGAACGGATGATTGTAGTTGTAGAAGACATAAAGGAAATGTCCCACTAACTTAAGATGCGACGAGAGGACCGTTGCAGTCAGTTATTTGTCTAAATCGGAGAATCGGGTGAAGAAGTGGGAACTTTCGTAATCGACACGACAACTCTCGGATCAACGAACCATGCTCGGCACAATTCGTGAAGAATCTGAATACCACCGAGCACGCAGAGCAGTATCCTAGAGCAGCAGAAGCAATCCAACGTCGCCACTACGTCGACGACTCTGGTTGTCCAACTCAGCCGAAGTGCTCCGACGGGTCGGGGAAGGTGATTTATCAGCAACAAAGATTGTTGGAGCGACGCAACATCAAGTAGAGTGAGTGCTTGGAATGCAGTGGAATGCAGAAGAGGATATGTTCGTGTTTTCCAGAAATATAGACGTGGACGCAGTCATCCCTACGAAGCGAGGTATTTTGCGCTACGTAATGAGCCAGTTCGACCCATTAGGCCTTCTCTCTCATTTCATTTCCTGATTTATGGACGTGTAATCATTTAGGATATCTGGCGTACAAAGGCCGGTTGGGACGATAAAGTGGAGGGCGCAGTTATGGAATGATGGCGGGATTGGGCTAGAATGTTAAAAGAGTCATTCACCGCGCGCGTATTTCCCGGGCGAATCGTCAGAAGACATCGAAGACCTTCAACTTCATGTTTTTGTAGATGGCTTTGATACAGCATATGCGCGCGTCGCCTACGTTTGAGCCATTACCAATGGTGAATTCCATTATGCTCTCGTATCTGCCAAGGTAGCGCCATTGAAAACGCATCCCGAGACTCGAACTCCAAGCGGCACTGATAGGGTGCAGGCTTATGAAAGTATTTTGGACAGATTCCAAAACCGTGTTATCTTGGATACATTCCGATCATCGCCGCTATAAACAGTTTGTTGCTTGTAGAATTGGAGAGATTCTGACCAAATCCAATCCCAAGGAGTGGAAGTACGTACCATCGGGGCTCAACTCTGCAGATGACGGTACAAAATGGCGCTACAAACCAAACTTGAAGCCCGATGGTCATTGGTTCAAACGAGTTCCTGAGGCGTCCGGAGGAACTGTGTGCTTGACAAGCAGACCCAGAAACCGTCAAAGAGGAACTTAGATCTTGCCTGGTCCACTTGAACGATATGCAAGGTGAGATCATTGACTTGAATCGCTTTTCTAAGTATGAGAGACTCTGCCGGACAGCTGCGTTCCTATTCCTCTTCGTGGATAACTGGTGACGAAAGCGAAAGAAAGAACAGCGATTGACCTCTCATCTTAGCACAGAATAACTAGCACGAGCCTAGAGTGGCTGACTCAACGATCTTTGTTTCCAGAAGAGTGGACAATACTCAAAAAACCAAAAAATGGCACCCAGTCAAGGATTGATCGCACCAGCCGAATCTACAAGCTATCGCCGTTCATCGACGAATATAAAGTAATTCAAATGGAAACGCGTATCACTGGGGCAATCTTCCGAAGGGACACCACTTAACGAACCTGATTGTCAACTAGTACCATCGACGATACCTCTACGCAACTCAGGAAACGGTCATCAAAGAAGTGCGGCAGCGGTTCTCCGTGCCCTGTCTCCGTGCGCTAGCTACAAATATAGCAAAGCTCTGCATCTGGTGCAGAGTGTCAAAAGCCAAACCATCTTGTCCGCGTGAAGCACCGCTTTCGAAGGCGAGACTTACCCAAGTAGCACACTACGAGCATAGTTAGTTGTAGCAACTTGATTATGACTTAGCAAGTCATATTTATGTTATCTAAACTGAATGGCAACCAGTGTGCTACTAGGGTAGTACGTACATCCGGCCGTTCACGTTCGTTGGCTTTGACTGTTTCGGTGATGGGTGGCACTGTTTATTAGCCTTATTATCCGTGTAGTGCACCTAGAGATAGTGCACTCCCTGTCCACGGAAGCTTGAGTAACTTTGACCAAGGCTTTGACTGATTTGCAACAAGTGGGAGGGATTTCATCGTTTGCTGTGAATTATGGAGCAGAAATTATCTCGAAATGATATCCAGCGGGATTCATCCCCACTAAACTTCGGAGAGTCGATTTGCTGAAAACCCTTCAGCCGACGGAAACTATTCTCGAAGTCGGTGCGAATGATGATGTGTTGTACAAAGTTTTCCGCAGTATGTAGTTTCTCTATTTCCACTTGCATATTGTTAAATCCCTTGCTTATCCCGTCCAACGTATCCAGGCGTACTGGGACTTCTGTAGAATCTCGTGAATGCTCGTGAAATTTCTGGGATACAGCATAGAAACATCCATCACAAAGTATAGCCAGCATCCGCATACAAGTATGCCGTGGATGTGACTGTTCCCAGTGGAATTTCAAGCCAATATTTCAAATAAACTCCCTAGACATAGGGTGTGCTTGTAATTACTTGTCACACCATTTCAATGAATAACTGGCAGAGGAATTGAAAGCTCTCGTACATTTTGTGGTAGTGGAAATACTACATTTAAAGGTTGTACGGAATCAAATTGTATCACTTTTAAATGGCTGTAACTTTTTACCCATTGGGTATTTTCTATTGAAATTTTGGGTGGAATTAGTTCAATGTGTATTTGTTTACGCTGTGTAAGTTTCACTAGCAGATATGCAATTATTGCGAAGATGGAGTCGGCAGAACAGCAGCCGCTCAAAGAAATTTTGCGCACGTACCTCGAAAATCCGGATCTTTCTCATCGCAGGAAGCTGAGAATGATGCATTCTATGGTGTCTCGTGAATTAAATCGTTTGACCATCGAACGGAATGAAGAAGGTGGCAAAAATGGATCTCCGTATAGTGTTAAGTATCACAAGCGGGTAGTTCAAGCTTTCAAGAGGAATCCCAACAGTTCAGTTCGAGATGTGGCGAAGAAACTGAATCTAACCAAAACTTTTGTGCAATATGCAAAAAACGTGAAACAAAAAACATGTCCAAAGTCCAAAACGCGCCTAATCGCGATGAACGGTAAAACACAGATGTTCACGAAACCACATTGCCTCGTTATGGATGATGCGACGTATGTAAAAGCAGACTTCCGGCAGCTTCCGGGGCGCCAGTTTTTCACTGCTCATCATAAATTCGATGTCCCTGATGACGTTTGAAGGCAGAAAATGTCAAAGTTTGCCAAAAAATATATGATTTGGCAAGCAATTTGCTCGTGTGGAAAACGGAGCACCCCATTCGTGACACCTGGAACGGTCAATGGGCAGGTGTACCTAAAGGAATGCCTCCAAAAGCGTCTACTTCCTCTTCTGAGGTCACACGGTGGTCCTACGATTTTGTGGACGGATTTAGCCTCGTGCCATTACTCGAAAGAGGTTTTGGAGTGGTACAAGGCTAAGGAGGTCAATTTCATGCACCGAAACTGCGGCCAATTGAAAAGTACTGGGTTATCATGAAGCAGGCACTTTGGAAGCATCTTAAGGAACAAACATGAGAAAATATTCATAACATGTTTTATTCTACTCCCTGAAAGTTTGAAGATAATCGGTTGAACGGGCGAATTTTGCCGAATATTTGTGTGTGTCGCAATTTGATTCCGTACACCCTTTAGTTGAGGGTAGACCATAAGTTAATTTTGATATGAAATAAACATGAAATGCCAAGAAAGAAGAACAACGGCTTTCATCCTTTTGAACTTTTATCTCCTTCACGTTTACCCTTTTCAGGCTTTCGTTGCTATGGCCTTCGTCTGCTTCATCTGCTTTGTTTGTTCGATTATCGTAGCCCAGTTGTCCGCTACAAACTCATGTAGCCTAAGCTTTGATTGATAAAGTGTATGAGGGGCATAACCCAATTATATCTTCTCCTACATTAGAGACAAGTTCAATTCTACTACCAGTCTGAATAACCAAAATACAACTATTAGCATGTCAAAACAACGTAGACCACGGTGTCAAGTGAACAGGGCAACTTTGTAACTTCAAGCTCTTCAACTTTATAATAATCATGCAACAAGTCACCGCAAACCGATGAAGAAATAATCAATGAAGCCATCAAATCTAATGAACCGCTAATTCCGATACATCAAAGCTAAATTCTACCTCCGGTAAAATTCTCGCCATAAATCTCAATTCTATTAACGGTTTATTGCAAGTCCATAAACATAACTACCACCTTGTCGAACACCACCTTCCACCCCGCGGTTGTAATTTGTACAATTTAACCCTTCTGGGCCACAACCCACCGCCCCGTTACAGTACCAGATGTCACACATTAATCCCAAACATGCAAGAAACTGCTGCGGTGAAAATGTTGTAAGATGATACGGTCGCATCATAAAACGATAAAAACAAGTCTTGGAGAAAAACCTCAACGAATTTGCCTCCGGCGAATTGCTGCTCTTGCCATCATCGTACGGCCATGCGGTTCGGGCCACTTTAGTACAAACCCAACTCGTCACCTCTGTCTACCTGTTTCTTCAACTCTTGCCAAAGCAGTCGACGAACGTCTCTCTCAAGGACTGGTCCTCGCAAACTTCGCGATGTGGGTTAGTAGAGTCATGAGTGTCATCCGTTGGTCATGCAGAGCGCACTTGTTTTTGGCAGTTTGGACTGTGTGATCATCTCTTGACAACCAACCATCAACAAAGCGGCGATCGTCGCCATCTTCGCATTGCGATCTTGATTCGAAGAGTTAGTTTTTTGACAATATAAAAAAAAATCACGCATGCACATCACGCAGGGAAATTGCACACGTGATTTGTGTTTGCAATATCTGTCCAATTTGATATCCTTCACTGACGGACGGTACACGACGGGGTCAGAGACGAAGATGTTTCTGGTACCGGTTTTCGTTTGATGAAATCGGCAAGAAGTAATGTCAAACCTGTTCAATCTCCGGGGCGGGCGCTTTATTGAGCCACCTAATTGGGTTCTTTTGTTGACATAGTAGATGCTTGCTTACACTCTCTATTGTGATTGTGATATGCATTTGGGACCGTCGCCGTTGATGCCACCGACGGCATTACCTCTCGGATCACCGAAACCCGGCCCATTGACATCGATAACGGCCGCAAAATTGATTGAAGGAAGATTGAAATCACACGAATCATTTGCCGAGGAGCTTTTCGCTTGCGTAATCCTCCTTGAAACGATACTCGATGGTGCGTGGTGAACAAGTGTGTGCTCACTCCCAAGAGCAAGATGTGCGCATGTGATTTTTTTTTATTTCTCTCCTGTAACTTCTTCCCGCCGCTAACTTTGTATTTGATTCGAGAAGTGAGAGTTATTAGTATTTTGAAGATACTTTTCGCCTTTTGTCAGATAATTGTTATGAAATAGAGAAATACCGATGCAAAGCGTTGGGGTGTAGAGAGAGACATTGAGGTTAGGAACGGGTGGACATTTTAGGATGGCATCGTGGGTTTAGGTTGGCTGTGGGAATTTTGATTGAGTGCGATTAGGCTGCATTTTTTTCGGATCGTGAGTTATTTTTATCGCTCCCTTTGATGCTCTTCGTTAGCACCATCGAGATGGCAAGCAGTTGACCGAGAAATCTGAATTGATCTGAAGAAAAGCTAATGTCTTAATTTATTGCACTAGTTGTACTAATTAGGCGGCTTAATTTCGCTGATGCAATTCGTGTTGATTCTCCCTCCTTTGAATTATATGTGGTGAAGGAACCTTCTCAAACCGCAAGAAATACAAGGCTGGTGTCACTAAACTAAAATTCACACCACAATATTGCTCCTTAGATTTTCTGTCTTTTACTCAGAGATGTTAAAAATATGCGCACACCCTTTTTTAATCGCATCAATGTCTTCTTTGAACTGTCATAACATAGCAAAAGAGCATAAATACAAACAACAATAAGCATTTATTGTTCCTTTTGCTCAAGGCTAAGTCCCTACTAGCACACTTGTTGCCATTCGGTTAAGATTACAAAAATATGACTTGCTAAGTCATAATCAAGTTACTACAACTAATTATGATCTAAGTGTGCTACTTGGGCGTACTTCGGCGCCTAATGCCAAAGAAAGATTTGGCCTGCAGATTCGTCTTAAGCAGAAGTAGCCAAAACGAAGCACCAAAAAGGCTAAATCTGTGAAACCGAGGGCTCAAAAGCTGTAGGGGGACAGGTGGTAAAATGAACAGGGGTGGTAATATGAACAGGTGTTTAAATTGCAGCATTTATGTATCTAAACTAAAAGAATTATCACTCCACCCTATCTTTGAGGCGACGAAAGTTGTTAGAGCCACCCTATGCTCTGATAAACTGTCAAACGACGAAAATAATAAACAAAAACAAACCACGCTCTCTGCTGCTACGAGTTCAAGTTAAATTTGACACTGGTAAATTAAGGTTTTTTGCTGTTTAAAAGTAATGCTATAATTGTATCGCTGTGAAAACTAGCAGTTCATCTTGTTTTTCAGCAACTACTTGCAAAGGTAAGTATTTCTACACTGCTTTTCATGTTAAAATAGTGGTTTTTAGTGAAAAGCTCTGTGGGAGTAAAATGAACACCCGGTACTGGTGGTAAAATGAACAGTGCACAATTTCATTTTGCGTTCCTAGATGCCTCGGATTGACGAAAGGAAAACGCAACTGCAAACCTGGACAGATGAGCAGATGGCTGCGGCAAAGCGTGCCGTTGAAGGTGGAATGTCCGGACGGCTTGCATCCTTTAAGTACGACATTTGCATGGATTGGATTGCATCTCCAGGAAAAAAAAAAAGAGGACTCGGCTTGAAGAAAACGGTTTTCACGCCAGAACAAGAACAGGAGATGACTAACCATATTCTCGATCTTGAGGCAAGATTGAGAGCGTTTCCAGATGAAATCAGCCGGAAAAAGTCAAAATCTTGCACGACCCTCTCCGATTTGGATGAAACTTTGCACATGTCTTCGGAATTGGTGATGATGGATTTTCCGCGGGTTAAGAGAATTTTTTGACTCAAGACATTTTTTTCAAAAGGGCGTATGTGTTTTGTCATGCGTATTTTTCAAAAAATCATAACTCGAAAACCGTTGGTTGTAATAAAATTGCGTCTGAGAAAAAGTTGTAGTTAATTAATTTGACTTTTTGAAAAAATTATGAACACTGTAAAAAAAAAATTTTTTCTTCAAAAAAATCAAAAATCAACTTAAAAATCAATTAGCAAATCTGTCCAACGTACGATTTTTATTTTATTTTTTCAAAAAGGCTTTGAGTCATAAGAAAAAGAATAAAAGTTGTTCTACGATGGAGCAACTTAAGATAAAAAAGTTCTTAGAAGTAAATTTAATTTTTACCAATTTGTTGTTTTTGCATAAATAACCATATTTTAATAATATAATACAGAAGGAGATGTTCGCTCATCACCATGAGGCACCGAGAGTGAACAACAATGTTTTTGGCTAGAATTAAAGATATGAAGAGAAAGTTTTTGATAGTTCCGCTAGTGTGCGGCAGGCTTGGAAATTTAACAGATGTTTTATGAAAATTGAGCGAAAAGGGCATGTGTACAGTGGTACTCGAACCAACGACATTTTGCCTAACATCCCACTGCGGGGTAGGTTGAAGCACGGACTATGACCGCTCACTTCAACAGGCAAAAATGTCCGGTTGGAAGACGACTCATGTACCACTGTGGCTTGTATAGATTTATTCTAGCGATCTATTATGTGCACTCTGTTTACTGATGCGCACATGTGAGAAGAACTCTCTCTTGCTGAGTTTGTTTGTTCGCACCGACTGACGTATCACTAAAGTTTTCTCGTCGTCCTCCAAGTCGTAGTAGACCTCGCAGAGAAGTGCACTGCAATAGATCGCTACAGGATAAACTATACGAAGCCACAGTGGTATATGATGTCTTTCCATGCGTCAATTTTTGCCTGTTGAGATAGCGGACTCGTTCCGTCATACAATAATGCCCTGTCATGTGGGATTAGTTGGTAAAGACTTGTAACGTCCATGGTTCAGTACCATTAGATACATGCCTCTCGCATAATTCTACAAAACATTAGATTGTTATACATACCTGACTCGCATCTGATAGAACTTTCAAACACTTGTCTCTGCAATCTGATTCATTCTGTCCAATGATGACTTTGATTCATCTTATTGCCTCGAAGTGATGAACAGAACAATCTCTCTTCTAAATCATAATCGTTACTCCTCGCTTACTGGAGAGGTATCTTGTAACAATTTAGATCAACTGTTTGATATGATCATGAGATAATAGTTTTTCTAATTTCTCGCAAAAATATTCAACAAATTCATCGACAGGTTTTAATAGCGTTTCTAAATTACATCTATCAGTTGTAATTCATTGTTCGACAAGTTATGTTTCTCAAGTTCTTTTAAAAATCTTATCTCAAATTCTGACAGCGTGGGACAATTTTCGCATTCACGGACGTAACAATATTTTGATCTTGATGATGAATTACACAATAACTTCTCAAAATGTTGATTACAATCAGTGTTGAATGAATATTTTTTTAAACTGTGAAGCATTAAATCAATATTTTCGTGAATTGCGCAAACACAAACGCTGTGAGAACCTGAAGCATTTAACAATTTACAATGTTTTGGTCGTAATGCTGCAAAAGTACTAAATCCAATTTTATGTTCACTGACTTCTTTAAATCGAGTGAAAGTTTCTCTAAGTGATGAAAGTAATAACCGTTTTTGAATTTGTTGACGCTTACCATTAGTGTCTACAGAGACATAATCTCTTTGTCCCGGCATGGCTCTGCTGATGTCGTCCTCGTCAAAAAATTGTATCACTTGATTCTTTATATCCGGATTCAAACGAATCCCCGATCTGTCGTTGGGGTAGCCAAAACTCCATTTTCGGCTGCCAATTCTTTTCTTGTAATGCGGGGTATTTGTATGTTTCAAATTTGCTCGTTATCACAACTGGTTCGTCCATGAATTAAGCAAAACTGTTAATATTCGTATATTATCTATTCTCGAACAATCGTTCTATGATAACTCTTTCCGAGAATGAATAACTCAATGTTGTGTATCTGGACTTCCGGAGGTCACTGTCCTGAGAAGATGCCGAGGTAATTGAAGCTGCGGATGGTATTTCCTCCAAATCGTTCCGGTGATGTGGTTGGTGCTTCGTCATGTCCACCGTTTTCTGGTTGCTCCACTCTTTCGACAGGATTACGACGATACGAATATAACCGACACGAATCACAAATTCTTAATGACGTGTCCAAATGGACCGTACACTGCATGGATAAAAGTTTTTCAATTAACTTGTCAGTTAAATTTCTAAGTTTAGGCGAACACCGTCTCCCGATTTCACGAAAAGGTTTACAACAATGCTTTGTTTCGAGTTCTATTTCAAATCGTTTTACACTTACGCTACTTATGAAAGACACTGTCATGACTTTGTAATGTAATCCTTTTTATACGTAATAGGTACGCACTTTAGGTACTTTTTTGAAATATTTGTATGTGCAGGGGTATGCATGTAAATTATATTTTCTGTCAACACCAAAAGGAATGCATGAATAGGTATAAATGGGCGTAACAATTGTATTCTTACTGGTATAAACAGTTTAACTTATTAAATACATTATGTTTCTACCTGAACAAAATACGCTTGTACACTAACATGAATACTAATTATTTTTGTTTCGGGTTAGGTTTTCATAATATACTGTAAGTAAAAGCAGCAAATTTTGTCGTGTACTTTTGCAGATGGACAATCACGACTAACATTTGAAAAAGGGGTATTTTCATGGAAAAAGCCATTTTATCGACATTAATTTCAAATTATCTCGAAAACGGATACATTAAGAATGTTGCTCACCAACAGCATTTTGTTTAAAATCACTAGAAAAATCGCATAATATTATTAAAATATGATTATTTATGCAAAAACAACAAATTAGAAAAATATTTAATTTTTCTTACTTCTAAGAACTTTTTTATCTTAAGTTGCTCCATCGTAGAACAACTTTTATTCTTTTTCTTATGACTCAAAGCCTTTTTGAAAAAATAAAATAAAAATCGTACGTTGGACAGATTTGCTAATTGATTTTTAAGTTGATTTTTGAGTTTTTTGAAGAAAAAAATTTTTTTTTACAGTGTACATAATTTTTTCATAAAGTCAAATTAATGAACTACAACTTTTTCTCAGACGCAATATTGTTACAACCAACGGTTTTCGAGTTATGATTTTTTGAAAAATACGCATGACAAAACACATACGCCCTTTTGAAAAATTTGTCTTGAGTCAAAAAATTCCCTTAACCGGCGGAAAATCCATCGTCACCAATTCCGAAGACATGTGCAAAATTTCATCCAAATCGGAGAGGGTCGAGTTCAGTCATTTGTTCATTTGGCAGAGAAATGCTCCGGAGTGAACAGGAAAGACGTCCGCAGACTTGCTTATGAGTTGGCAGAGCTGAACGGCCTGCCACACAACTTTAACCGGAAGACACAAATGGCTGGCACCTTCTGGTTGCTGGGATATCTCAGGCGGAATCCTATCGTTTCATTCCGCAAACCAGAAGCAACATCTGCCACAAGAGCTAGAGGCTTCAACAAACCGTCAGTGAATACTTTTTATGACATTCTTCGCCACCATTTGGACACGAGCCGGTTTCAGCCATCTCGCATATTCAATGCCGATGAAACGGGAGTTAGCACGGTAAATATTATAATTGCAATTTTCACCTGCATTTACTAAAAAATGTGGACTTAATTCCAGGTCCCCCCCAAGAAACTGAAAATCGCTGCCAGGAAAGGGAAAAGGCAGGTTGGATCCATAACCTCTGGAGAGCGAGGAGTACTAACGACAGTTACGTCATTTCCCCCCGGGTGCGCATGCATGAGGCATTGAAAAAAAGGGCGCCCAACGGGACCAAATTCAACTGCAACCCTTCCGGCTACATGACTTGCGAGACCTTTCTGGATTATTTCGACCATTTTATTGACCAGTCAACCCTTCGGAAAAGAATCCTGTTTTGCTGATTATTGATGGCCACAGCTCACATACAAAAAACTTCGGTTTTACTCGGAAGGCTCGAGCAAATTTTGTAACGGTGATTGCGCTGCCACCACACTGCAGCAACAAGTTGCAGCCGCTGGATGTGGCCTTTATGGCACCCTTTAAAACCTACTACGCCAATGCTTGTGAAGATTTTATGCGCAGAAATCCTGGAAGAATTATCGGGTTGTACGACGTCTCGGAGTTGCTGGGCCTTTCATTTCCGCAAGCCGCTTCGGTTGCTGTTGCTGGTAATGGTTTCCGTAAGACTGGCATTTGGCCGTTTAACAGAAATGTGTTCAGCGATGAAGACTTTGCTCCCTCCGAAGTGACTGACCAGCCACTAAGTACTACCGTAATGTTGATCACTATTACTAATCCAATGGTCGATCCGGTGGTCAATGGATCAACAGTACAGCAAATTTCTTTGCCAAACGCTATCGTCCATCCTGAATCTGATGAGCTTCCTGAAGATGCTCTTGACGTGAACCTAATCTATCAGATTGAGCCACCTTCAGAAGCTGCTCCAAACACTTCGCTCAGTATTTCGTTGGTGAAGACACCTTTTGAAGCCTTTCCCAGCTCGTCATTCAATATATCCCCGATGGAAATTCTTCCACTGCCTAAGATGGCAGCTCCAAGAGCCTCAACGCGGAAGCGTAAATCCGAACAAGCAGTTGAGATTACTGGAGACAGCTATTTTCATGGTATAACAGCGTCGGAAGTATCAAAAAGGATCAAAGCAATAAAAATAGGCCGAAAACCAGCGAAAAAAACGAGGCAAGGTGCAAAAACAGGATGATAAAGGGTGTCCACGATGAAATTGCCACATTATGAAATTACTCTAACTATTTAACCGTTGGGTAGAATTTATTGAAAATTTGGGTGGATTTAGTTCATAGTGCATTATTTACATCCTGCAAGTTTTAGAGACCTGTGATCAAAACGCGGAAATGGAGTCGAAAGAACAGCTCGTGCGTGATAAAATCTCGCGCATTCATCACGAGAACAAGGATCTCTCGCATCGTTCCATCGCTAAAACGTTGGGAATCGCGAATTCCACGGTGTCGCGAGTGATTAAGCGGTTCGAGGAACGGTTGACCACCGATCGGAAGCCCAGAAGTGAAGGAAAAAGTATTCCGTACAACACCAAAAATCACAACCGCGTAGTTGGGGCCTTCAACCGAAATCCGAACGCCTCCGTTCGGGATGTGGCTAAGAAGCTGCACCTAAGCCGAAGTTTTGTCCAGAAGGCCAAAACTAAAGCTGGGCTTCGAACGTTCAAGGTACAAAAGGCCCCTAATCGCGACGAGAAGCAGAACAAGTCCGCCAAAACCATTGCCAGGAAGTTGTACCTCAACATGCTGACGAAAGTTGAATGCTGCATCATGGACGACGAAACATATGTGAAGGCTGACTTCAAACAGATCCCCGGCAACCTGTTTTTCACGGCCAAGGATAAGTTCAGCGTTCCGGAGCATGTCCGCACTCAGAAGATGTCCAAATTTGCGAAGAAATTCCTGGTTTGGCAAGCCATCTGCACGTGCGGGAAGCGGAGTGCACCTTTCGTGACCCAGGACACGTTGAACGGACAGGTGTACATAAAAGAGTGGCTCCAGAAGCGGCTGCTTCCTCTCCTGAAGGCCCACAACGTCCCAACAATCTTCTGGCCGGATTTGGCCTCATGCCACTACTCCACGGACGTGTTGAAGTGGTATGCGGACAATAAGGTCAATTTCGTGCCGAAAATGTTCAACCCTCCCAACACTCCGGAGCTCCGCCCCATCGAGAAGTACTGGGCGATTATGAAACAGCACCTTCTTAAACAACCTAAGGTAGTGAAGACAGTCGAGGAACTGAAGAAAGTATGGGTTTACATGCAAAAAACGGTTGATTCACAGGTTGTGCAGAATCTTATGGCCGGTGTTAAGGCCAAGGTGCGGGCATTTGCGTATGGACTGTAAATAAAATACGAGTAAAATGGTAAAATGAAGTTTAATAGTTATTTGATGGCAATCGGATGAAAACTCGAATTTTGTGAATCAACACCCTTTAGCTGTGAAGATGTGTTATGCGATCTATGTGGTGCTATGTTTTCGGATTCAATCGACGGTCAAGGATGGGATAAATGTATTTCCTGCTTGATGTGGTTCCACACTGTATGTAGTGCGAACGAGAACGATTTCAAATGCCGATTCTGCAATTAAGTCTCCAAAAATTTAGTTTATAGTTGGTGCGATCTTACTCTGAATGCATAAACGTGAGTGAATCTTTTTTTTTTGTTTTAAGTTACTCCCAAAACTAATGAAATGAATTGTTTTTTATATTTATAGGAATAAGAAAATGAAATTTGATAATTTGTTGCGTTTTCAGTTATCAATGCTTAACATGGAAGCTGCCGATTGAACTAACATGAAAGCTGCCGATGACCCTTATGTTCATTTTACTCTCACGAGGTGTTCATATTACCACCTGTATATGTTCATATTACCACACTTCCATGTTCATTTTACCCGCATAGCTTTGGAGGGTCTATAATTTCATTATTTTTTTAAATGCAGAAGGATACACATAAAATAACGATTTTGACTATTTACTGTCTATGTTCATAAAGGGTAGGTATTCAAAAAATGATGTGATGTACTTTGTTTTGTGTTTTATTGCGTCGTTATAGAATAGTACGAAAAAATGCTTAACGTGTTCATTTTACCACCTCTTCCCCTACGACAAACTGTTGACCAAACAATTGGGCTGAGTTATCATGGGCAATGAAACCTACATAAAACTCGATTATAAAGCTCTGCCGGGACGACAGTTTTATACCACGCCGAAGGGAAAGGATATTCCTGGATCAGTGAAAGTAATTTACACCGAAAAATTCAATAAAGGTCGGTATCGTGTTCGAAAGAAATTTCTTTTTCTATCCCAAACCCATGTTAAATTCCGTTTACTGGAACGGAAAAGTAAAAACTCGAAAAGAAATTTCTGCAGCAGAATCCACCTGAAAAGAACAGAAAATATAATTGAAATTTGTAAGGTTTCCACGCAAACTAATGGGAGCTGTCACTTTTACTTTCGGAAAAATATTCCGCTCGATTATTCCGTAAGTCAATGTGACATTTCGTTCCATGCAGATTCAATTGATGAGGAAAACAAGCCTACAATCTTTTGGCCTGATCTTGCTTCCTGCCATTACTCTAAATATGCACTAGAGTGGTACAAAAGGAACAATGTCGTATTTGTACCAAGGGGGATGAATCCACCAAACTGCTCAGAGATTCAACCTATCGAAACTCTCTGGGATTTGACTAAAAGTGGTGAGAATGATAGGGGAACGTGGTGAAAATGGTGAGTAACGTTTGCATTGAAAAAAAGGCCTTTTTTCGGATGGTGATAAAAAAAGCTAAGACAGATAATAGCTTTGAAAAATTTCCCATGGAAGGTAATTATTTAAGCTTACTTGCAAAAAAATCTACGCTCTTGTGAGCGGCTTTCTAGCAGTTAACCGGAACATTCGCTATGGCGGACGAAAACATGCGTGTAGGCATGCTTTTGAGCTCCTTCTTCGTTCTATTTATCAATTCCTCCACAGTTTTCGCGACAAAATTGTTGGAGTAGATCTTACGCTTCAGGTTGGCCCACAAAATCTTGATGGGACGCAGCTGGGGGACGTTGGGCGGGTTCGCCGACATCGATATTCAGCCGCTCTATCTTCTACAACGATCGCTTCGAGTAGTGGGCCGACGCCACTTCTGGCAGGCATTTCGTACTATAAATTTCCCGTTCACGGCCAGTCCGAAGCGAATGAAGAGCGGCTTTGGCATTCCCTTCTCGCTGATTGTCAGCCACAGCAGCACCTTCTTGGGGAGCTTAGTGTGTGAAATGAACTTCACCTCGGAGCTCACTTCCTTTGTGGGGGAAGAAAAATACGAAGTGCCAGTCGTTGCCATCCAGCGTGAGATAGGTCTCGTCATCCATCACCACCGCCACGTCGCGATTCGCCAGGAAAATCAAGTTGACCATCTTGTTCATCCGCTGCCGCTGCGTCATTGCCTGCAGCTCCGAAACCAGTGGACGCGACTGCCGCTTCCTGACATGTATGTTCATGTTTGCGAGGTACTTTTTCACTGTTTGACCGGTTGAACTGACCTCCCGGAGTAGCGATGTAGCCACCTTTTCCTCGGTCTTCCTCTTCAGCATCCTTTGGAGCTTCTTGTCGCTCAGGGTCGTCGGCCGTCTGGAACCGGGTTTTCTTTCGATGCTCTGATTATTGTTTATTAGTGCCAAGATGTTGTAGATGCCAGAACGGGCATATCCGGCGTCCACAAAGTGCTGCACGATGCCCGTTTTCGACGCAACGGGGTGCCGTTCTTTGAACGCGCACACTTCTGAACGGAGTTGCTTCACTGCTTTTGCCAGCACGGTTAGAGTTCGACTAATAGAGCTGTCAAATTTTGTCTGCTGACTCATGGGTTACTATGATTGATGCTGCATTGGTAGTTTTGTCAATGTGGGTGAAGGTAAACCCATGAAAAATCCGCAACTTTTGTTCATTGTTTTAAATGCAAATGCTAGTGTTAAGAGAAAAGTTAAAAAAAGTTAAAGTAAATTGAAATGAAGATGGAAAGAAAACTATATTTGAGAATAAAATATTCAAAAATCACAGTATCATCTTTTTTTATTTGAGAAAGATAGTGTATTAATATTTTTCGGAACAGTCTATAGTTGAACGGATTAGAGATAAGAAAAGCTTTGGGTATAGAAACAAGTATCAAATTAATGTGCGTAGGAATGAAAAGAATCAACATCATTTACTAATGCTATGATGGCCCAACTTGTCTTTTCTCTATCTATCTTATAATTTTTCCTTGACTTGATTTAAAGTGTATACTAACAAGTTATCGATATAAATAAATAAACAAATTGCAAATTACAAATTTGCAGGACGTTCAAAAAATAGGGGGCATGCCGCCGCTTAGAAAAAAAACATGCTCTAGTGAACTATTACTTACACATGCAGAAAAAGCGATCATCATTATTTACAAGTTTATGGTGATAAGGTCATGCCGGACTACTCCGGGTGCGATGCAACTGGCGTTCGATGTTTTATTGCTTGTTGGACCGCCCAACAACCACCAGTGTCGAATAACCGCTTGTTTAAACAAATTTGGAGAAGTTATTCAGCTTTCTATAGGAAAAGGCTGTTCAACTTCTGCAAATTCGTTTGAACGAACAGTTATTCAGCATTGTTGTTTGTCCAGCGGTGCCTTTGGCGGATAATGTTGGTTACATACTTTCATCGTATCGTTATCCAAAACAAACCCTGCTGCTCACCTTTTCCCAACTATCCAATATCCCAGTGATTTCTCGTGGAAAAGCAGAGCATTTCTCGGCTTCCTTCAAAGCCAGCTGGCGCCAGTATGACTTCATGATGGGTCACAAGCTTTTCAACATTGAGGAAGAACGTCAGCCACAAACATCATCTGTTTCGTTGTGTAAATACAGCTGATCTGTCAATAACGGAGTAGCATCCGTGGGTGGTCAATCATACTCATGCGCATGGTCAGCTCAATTATTTGTAAAAAAAAACTCAATCGAATAAACTTTAAACAGCCAAGTTTTCATTTTCAATATACATTAATTATCTAAAATAACCAAATTATCGCATGAATGTATTCAGTGAAGTGCTTCGATGAAAGAAAATTTAAAACTAGTCGTTTGAAGTTCGGTTGCCTTGAACACTCAAAAGTATTCTTATTGTAAATTTCCTGAACTTTGTTCTTCGAGAACGTTCTAAGATTCAAGAAAGTTCTAAGGTTCTTCAGGAGAACGTCAAATGAAAGAGTTAGGGTACGGAACGGGTTTTCAGCAGTATATGCATCAGCTGGGAAATTTGATGAAGCTGTATGTGATCTGTAATTACAACTGCCAATACTAAGATGATAATCCCTCTGCTTAATTCTTATCTATCGGAAACTACTTTCAGAACCCAGTGTTAGCCTTGGAAACTTCCAGAGCTAAAGCAAAAAGTTCCCAATTTGCATGTACTTGTTAAAGCGTGTGAATTACTTTCCGATCATGAAAATGTTTTCTTCAGCACCTAAATCCGTAAATAAACTCGCAACATTGTATGAGTGCAATTTCGTGCACTATTTCATGGTGAAATGGAATAGACCTGCACTCGATTTGCTGCTAACGTCCATTTCCTCAACCCGCTATCTCGTTTCACCTAGAGTCCTTATAAAGAGTCACACCTAGAGGAACATGCAACACTTATTTCGATTAGTTCTGTTTTGCATGCATGTATGATTTAGATGGGCTGCTCGATAGGTAGCTCTGATAAGTAGATTTGGCATCACTCTTGGCGTGAGTCATTATAGATTACTGCACGGAATGTATTAGGCTTATGCCTGGAACAGACATACAACGTACAGCGTTGTACCAACAATCAATATGTAACTAGCGATTTGAAATTGGTTCACTGTTGTAGAACCCCTTGGTCCGAATTACACCTTGAATCCAACACCTTGTTATACATATTTGCGCCTTTGTTTTGATTTGCTGTGTTATTTTGACAGAGTATTTGAGAGTGTGTTCATGTGAGTTCATTATAAGGGGTGCATTATTGAGCTTGGGACCGAGCTTGGGACGATGTTCTAGTACTGACTGAGCCAAGAAAAAAATCGTTTTTGTATGGGACCTCCTGGTCTTAGAGTTAGTCTATGGTTGTACTCCTTTAGTCTAGTACGCGTTTTTTAGTATTGGATTAAAGTATTTGACAGTTCGTACAACGCTGTACGTTGTATGTCTGTCCCAGGCATTAGTGACATTGAACGTGCGCACCCTACAGCGCCATTTAAAACAAAGGAGTGCAAGTAAGAAGGAAAGGATCTTTTGGAGGAAAACAAACCATCATTCCTCTGCATGTGCTAGAAAGGGATAGGTGATTAAACGTCAAAAAGCCTAATTAACCTCACTTTTTTTTTTGACAGTTCAGGGAGCTTGTTAACAAGGTGATTTGAACCGCTCAAACGAAATTTTTCATTGTCTTTCTCCGGATTCTGTACGATTAGATCCAGGAAATGATTTAAAAATAAGCACTGGTGTTTGTTTTTTACTTCAATCGTAATCAATTTGGAGCATAATATCTCAAACCGATCTTACAGAAAATATTCCAAGCCCACCTAAACAAGCTCCATGAACTGTCAAAACCGCAGTTATGAAGCCATCGTGCAATGATCACCTACCAATCTCTAAAACAATCAACCATAACATGTCGACTGCTATGATCACCAAGGTGTAGGTACATACAGGTTATGACTGACAGACTAGCCGAATTAATTTCAATTTTTAATTAAAGTTTGTAAATACGATTTGAATGATGTTATCAAACTTATTCCCGTGCCTGTCAATTTTGTTTTTCAAAGACTACAAATTGCAATCTTTATCAAACTGTTCAAATTTTAATATGGTTTTAATCAAATATCGCATTGCAAATTATGTTTATGTAAGAAATCTGCACCTGCCGGGATTAAGTCGTAATTAATTCTATTTGACACAAAAATAAAATCTTCCATCGACAGGCATGCATATGCAGCAGCCGGCACCGAAAAAATAAATTCATTTTTATGTCAACGGCGTCCAGTTTGTGAATCGAGGTTAAAGAAATTCGCCAATATCTCATAATATGCTCACACAGACGGAGAGTCGAAGCCCATTCCACGGTCTCCGTCACTGTTAAAAATGTCTTTGCATACCTACCGATCGAACGATCATCCAAAGACGATGAGATAACTTTCGTTTATAACTTTCTTCTTCGGTCAGTATTATCATTATTATTATTATTAATATTATCATTATAAGAAATATCAGCACATCTTGTCAACTCTGTGGCATCATCCACGATTTGTTTTTTCTTTCTGTTTGCTGATTTGGTTAGTGTTGGGATGCTTGCTTGACATGGGAGTATCGTGTAGTGTTAACCAATGTCAATTAACACACGAATTATTTCACATTCTAAGCAAATGCGGGGTTTTGTTTGAGGGTTGCATGAGCATGAACTGAACGCAATTTTAACATCGATCTGGAATTGAAATTACGTTTCTGATCTAGAATGTATAACCTTCAATTCAAATGTGCTGCGATGCGATCTGTCAAAATCATATGGGGTAGATGAACCCGTTATGTTCCTATTATGGTGAGTTCCAATTATGACCTATGGGGTTCCGTTGGCCATAATTGGAACACATCAAAATAGAAACGTATAACCAAAAGGTCGGTATCGTGTTCGAAAGAAATTTCTTTTTCTATCCCAAGCCCATGTTAAATTCCGTTTACTGAAACGGGAAAGTAAAGAATCGAAAAGAAATTTCTGCAGCAGTAACCACCTGAAAAGAACGAAAAATAAAAATGGAATTTGTAAAGTTTCCACGCAAACTAATGGGAGCAGGCACTCTTACTTTCGGAAAAATATTCCACTCGATTATTCCGTAAGTGAAGGTGACATTTCGTTTCATGCAGATCAATTGTCAAAATTCCGCTTGCTAATATTCCGCAACCTCTTTACTTTTAAGGTTGATACTGGCCTATAGCAATAATAGTTTGCAGAACAGCACAGCCCCTTTGATCTAACTGGACCTCTCCTTTGTATTTTCTACCCGGTCGATGTAATGGCGAACATTTTTCCAAAATATCAATCCAGTGTGTTTGTAAACGAAAAAAAATCATCGATGAAAATCTTCTGCTCAGGTGTTCTCACTTTTTCTTAGATACCTCTTGTGCACAACTTGCATTATCCAAATTCACCTCCTGCTGAAAGTAGACTACCACACACGTACTGAACTTTCACCTATTTAGACGTCACCCCTGAAAGATAAGATGTTCGGGGGTTTCTCTCACTCAACATATTGAAAACATGACAAGTTTGTCACCTTGAGTTTCACACAGGGGCCTGGCAACCCTATCCTATTTATTAGCGTTTGACAGTATCCAACATATCACGGGCCTTATGCCTGGAACAGACATACAACGTACAGCGTTGTATGAACTGTCAAATACTTTAATCCAGTACTAAAAAACGAGTACTAGACTAAAGGAGTACAACGCTGTACGTTGTATGTCTGTTCCAGGTATTATACCTGTGCAGACATACAACGTACAGCGCTATCACTGAACTGTCAGAACCCTTTAGTCCAGTACTAAAAACAGGTACTGACTAAGAGCTAGCAACCTTAGACTAACTCTAAGACGAATAGGTCCCATACAAAAACGATATTTTTCTTGGCTCAGTCAGTACTAGAACATCGGTCCCAAGCTCAATAATGCGCCCCTAATAATGAACTCACATGAACACACTCTCAAATATTCTGTCAAAATAACAAAGCAAATCAAAACAAAGGCGCAAATGCTGGCTTCAAGGTGTAATTCGGACCAAGGGGTTCCTAGTTGCATATTGATTGTTGGTACAACGCTGTACGTTGTATGTCTGTCCCAGGCATTATTTGAATAAGGCCCGTCTGACGTTTGTTACGGGTAGTAAGGCCAGCATTGTTTACAAACAATGAATCTTTTGACGTTTGATTGTAAGAGATGTTGACTTCAGGAAAATCTCTGTCCGCCAGATCCCTGGTTTCACATCAGTAAAAGAGCATCTTTTTATACATGACATACATCTTTGTTTACATAAAGAAAGTTGTCATACATTAGTAATATACAATAATATTTGAAATTACTCAAAGTAAATCTTACAGTTTGTTCAAATAAAATAAAACAAAAGTGGGTCAAGATCGGAGGGAGTCTTGAAGGACTCATGAAATGTAGGATTGGAAGTCTTGCTTTTAAATTTGATTATTTGTTGACAGTCAGTAAGATAAGTCTCGAGTCATTTAAGAGAATTTGGCTCAATCCCAATTTTTTGCTGTTTGAATAGAAGCATGGGTGTGACCAAATGCTTTGCTGAAATCCATACGTAAAGCTTTAACATAATTTCCGTTGTCCATTGCAACCAACGAATAAGGTCTGTATCCGCAATAATCCGGACACCTCAAAACATTCATAAAACATAAATTTCGCATTATATTTCCGTCGTAGTTGTTTATTTCCGATTCATGGGATGTGTTTTAACTATTCGTAAAGACAAAACATAGTTATTCGGTATTTGCATAAAATTTTCGAACTTTGCGCTTAACTCTGTCCATTAGGGTTTGTACCAAGGGTAAGTCGCTTAGAACAGTGTGCCAGCCACGGTGTCTTACACACTGGACGGTTATGTTTCCTAACAGCGGCACTTCGACTTTCAATCCATACCACATGTGTGGCACACTGAGGAACACTTTTGATAGTTGAGCTTATAGAAATATGAAACCAGCAACCTTGCCAAGATGCATTGCCTGGTTGTCAAGCTCAGCAGAAAATAACAATTTGGGCTGTCAACACATCGGCACCTTCGGCACATTACGGGATCTCCCAGAGCATTGCAACGCTTGTTAACACACTAAAAAAAAAATAGCACATGCAAAGTGTGCTGAGCGATCCACCCCTTGGTTTGTACAGACTCTTCAGAAATCGTAGAAGTCGTCTTTGTCCAAATTTGCTGGAAGTGTTTGATATCCTTGATTCCTTGCTTCTTTCCAGAAAGCTTTCGCTTCATCAGAGCCCAATATCTCTCGATTGATCGTAGCTCTGGGCAATTTGGCGGGTTTGATGTTTTTGGTACAATGTTCACTTGATTTGCTTGGTACCACTCCATCACAGTTTTAGCATAGTGGCATGATGCCAAATCGGGCCAGAACAAAGGATGAAGGGTTGCAATCGCTTCTGCAGACACTCTTTCTGGTAGATCTCCTTGTTGATTGTACCTGTAGTGACGAAAGATTTATTCTTTTTGCCACACGTGCAAATTGCTTGCCACACAAGGTATTTTTTGTGAAATTTCGATGCCTTCTTCGTTCTGAAATGCTCAGCTGTAGAATTTCTGGCCATGGCAGAATAAAAAGCCAGCCCTGGAAGCTGCTTGAAATCCTCCAGGGCATAAGTTTCATAACAACGCATGAAAACTTCGTCAAATATTCGCAGTACAAACGTTGAGCCCGTGATTTTGCTGCCAAGTTCTGTTTATCGTTGCGATTTGGAACTGTTTTTACTTTATACGACTGAAGTCCCAAACGTTGTTTTGATTTTTGGACAAAACCAGGTGACATCCCTATTTTACGAGCCACCGTTCGAAAGGAGATATTTGGGTTTTTCGTTAATATCCTTTTCACCTTTCGGTCCATGACAGGATCAGCACATCCAATGTTTTTGTCACTTCTCGGTTTCCTCTCCACCGTCAAACGTTCCGAAAATGATTTGAGCACATCGTGAACAGTGGATTTCGGCAAATCCAATGTTTTTGCAAGGTCCCGTATTGACAAGTCAGGATTTGCCGTGCGCCCGTACAAAATTGCACACTTGTTTTTCTTTCATCGCCATCTTGAGTACTAAACATGAAATGTAAACATAAATCATAGTCTTTTTCATCATAGACTCTCAGCTATACCACAGTGAAATTTTTCATTCCTACGTGCAATATTTCAAAAGTTACAATGATTTGAACGTGTCCGTAATGTAAATACAGATTTTAGTTGACTAACTTGAGTAAAATTTATCTTGCCTAGCACGATTAAAAAATGTCTTACTCAGATCATTTACGAAAACAACAACATCGTAACAGATATGCAGGAAAGATGATCCTATATAAAACACGTTACAAATCATCCTACTAGAAATCAAAGCACTGACGCGCAAGTGGGTTGAGCTGATATGATTGCATTTGTTATCAAACCACCAAAAAGAAACCAATCTATTTTTACTACAGTCTCTAGATCCGGCGTAGGATGAATATAGGAACTACGAGATCAATATTGCACAGCAACCATATATATTTTAAAAGAGTTAACAGTTACCATATATATATATATATATATATATATATATATATATATATATATATATATGTATATATATATATATATATATATATATATATATATATTTAAAAACCCGAATTAATTCACCGATGGTGAGACTGAACGTACCAAAATTACGAACTCAAATGTGGCCAATATGCTGCTGTATACAGATTTTCATAAAAAAAAAATCCAGGAAATACCAGGAATATTCGATATGTCATATGTTCATTTTGTAAAATGAATCTATTTACAATCCTGAACGTATTGTTCCTCGATGTTTTTAAAATATTTGCAATAATAGTATTTGACAACCTGTTTATATTACTAGCAACAATGTCAATTACACAAATATTAAAAATTTGATATATTTAGTCCATAGAATGAACTAAGGACTGTATCGAAAATAAGTTTTACTCATATTTTCCTTTCATATCATATAAAAAATTAATTTTGATTCGAAAACATGGATGATTATTTATTGTAATTGAATGTGAACTTTGTTAAGACCAGATGAAGCTAATAGTAGTCTCTCATGAATTTGCGAATTTTTGATCGAACACTTTTCATCAAGTTCCGGTCAAGAGTTTCGTGACATTTTTTAGACGCCTTAGCCCATTTTTTGAAATCCTGGATATTTTCAGCTGCTCTACCAGTCTTATTGAAGATCCTCTTCACAGTCACTCATTGGCGTTCGATGAGTCGAAGCTGAGGGCTGTTTGGCGGATTGATGTCTTTCTCAATAAAATCTATGCCCTTAACCTGAGCCAATTGAGAGTTGCTTTGGCGTAATGCGCTAACACTAAATCCGGCCAAAATAGTGGTGGGGTACTATGCTTCTTATATAAAGCAACCTCTTCTGCAGATACTCAGATCGATAGATTTCCACATTGATTGTTCCGGTAGTGTAAAATATGGTAGACTTCATACCGCAGGAACATATTGCTTGCCATACCAGAACTTTGCGACCACACCTAACCACTTGAATCGATCTGTCTGCGTCGCTTACGTCCTTCCCTACGACGACAGTATAGTATTGTGGACCTGGAAGGGTTTTTGATTCCTTTCTGACATAGGTCTCGTCGTCCATCAAAATACATACATCCGGTCGCTCTAAACTCGCGAATACAATTTTCGGGCTTCTGTTCAGCACTTTGTTTGGCGATTTTCTTCTTCACGTAGGTCTTTAAGTTGTTCAGTTTCTTGATACGTTGAATCATTCCGACGCTGGTTCCTGCTTCATTGGACAAATAACGAATCGACATTCATTTGTTCTTCTGAAGTAGAGCTACCAGTTTCTGATCCATTTTTAGGTTGGAAGATCCAGGTTTTCCTGCTCTTCCTGGCAGGCAATTAATCCAAAGAAGCGTGTTCCCCAAACATGGTCATGATGAGTTTTACACTCGCGTGATGAGTTCCAAAGCGCTTCGCCAATTTTCGCAGTTACACCCTTTACCTGTAGCTCCAAGGGTAAGTTGCTTAGAACAGTGTGCCAGTCACGATATCTTACACACTAGACGACCATGTTTCATAACTGCGGCACTTTGACTTTCAATCCATATCACAGGTGTGGCACACTGAGGCACACTTTTGGCAGATTAGTTTATAGTAATGTGAAACCAGCAACCTTGCCGATATAAGTTGCATGATTGCCAAGCTCAGCAGAAAATAACAATTTGGGCTTGTGTTGACACATTGGCACATTCGGCACATAACGGAAACTCTCAGAACATTGCAACGCTTGTAGACACACTACAAAAAAAAATAGCACAGGGGAAAAACAAGTAAACAATCGAAAAATTACATTTTAAACGCACAGCATGCTATGATGAACACGTTAAAGCCATCACAAATACACCCGTCCAGTTATTAACCAAATACGAGTTCGAGGATAGCTTATTTTTGACTTATTCATTAATAGACATTTCTAATTTTGACCCTACCACGAAAAATCTTCGAATTTATCCGTAAGTTTTAGTCCACCATTTAGCGAGATAAGGCACTATAACCTTGGCAATTTTAGCCAGGTTTTTGGTTAAAATGCCAAAAGTTCATCCACAGGCAAAAGGAGCATACACCAATCTTTCTAGCATCTATGCTCCCAACGATAAAGTACAAATTATCACACTGTTTAACTCTACATGAAAGCGTTTGGTACGGGAGGTCCACGCTTTCTTCCTTCCCTTGATTCAAAGTAGTAGAGCGATTCTAGATCTTTCTGGAATCGCTCTATTTCTTGGAATCCTCTCTGCGGCACATACTACGCAGTTGGCCTGGCCGATGACACGAAAAATGATGTATTCAAGAAACCATCATTTTCCAGGATGCCTTCAAGAATTGGCTGCGTTAGTGTGAGATTAGATTAGATTAGATTAGATTAGATAGACATTTCTAAAAATTCTGGATTCTAAAAACACGCTTGGATGTTTTTACAGAAATCAGTTTATTTTTACCGAATTCTCAACAGCTGAACGTTTGGTAATCCGATTTAACGGATTTCGGTGAAATTTTACAGATATCTGTAAAAAAATACCGGATTTCGTTAAAATTTTACCGAAATCCGTAAAATCGGATTACCGAACGTTCAGCTGATGAGAATTTGGTAAAATTTTATAGATTTCTGTAAATAATCTGAGTTTGTAAGTACATGTTCGTTGAAAATTGGGCAGTTATAGTAAATGGAGTCGCCGGCGCCGGTGGTGTAGTGGTAAGCGTGACTGCTACTTGGCACCCCCGTGGGTCTGGAGTCAATCCCAGTCGAGGTCTGACTGAATAAGACCAATCGAGCCTGCTCTTATTCTATAGTTTCGCATCTAGTGCTCTAAATGGTGCATCTTATGCGCCATACAATCCACCACATGCGACACTATAGATTGTAAGCGGCATCGATTGGTGCGAGTTGTTTTGTCCGGTTTTGGATTACAACGAGTATATTTTCACTCTGTACTCTGTACTTTGTACTCTGAATGAGTTGTGAACAAATTGAAAACGAGTTAAGAGTGTCTGAACGAATTTATGGTAGCGATTATCAACGAATTCAGATTTTTAATGAAGTTTCTAAACCAATCTTGACGAAACGCCGCTTGAAAATCAACTTTGGTCAGCAGGTATGAAACCGATTGTCCTACAGCGGCCCTGACGGAAGAAAGCCTGTTAACTCGAAGAGAAGGAGATGTATTAAATATCAGAAAAATTCCCTTAATTTTTTTTATTAATTTTATTTTTTACTACCTGTCCCGGCAGACGTTGTCCTGCCTATAATTAAATACCTTTTTGGAAAATTGGAGAATGAGAAATGCTTTTATCTCCATAAATAAGCGTCGATATTTGGTACCCCGGTTTTGGTTGAAATATTTCTTAGCAGAACCTACATTATCCATCAGGAAAATTGGAAAATTAGGAATAAGCTCGAGTCTGCTCGATCTAGAGCAGTCTTGAAAAACTTTTTAATATCATTATATACGTTGCGTCAAATGAAGTCATTTAAAAACAACCATAATGACTCTGGGTGTTCTGCAGAAAATGTTTACAACTATTTACTTCCTGCTCCAGAAACCAAAGAACGAAAAGGCTCAGGTGGTTCACTTGGAAACTTCAATGCATTACAATGAGAACAAACTACACTCATTGATCTAATGGTGACTGGTATATTCGCATTGTAATCAACCAATGGTTCGTATTTAAATGCAGCATGTAGTCAATTAAATGATCTTCACTCCAATTCTAGACGAACAAAAGAATAGGGACCATCAACATTTGTAAACAAATACTTCTGAACCTTTTTATCTCGCAAGCCACGCAAACCTATAGCATCATCGTGTAGGGAAAAACTTTCTTCTACATGATTATGGTACTGGTTTGCGTGAGTTGCCCATGGTTTGCGGGAAAAACAGCTCAGACGTGTCTGTTTACAAATGTTGATAAGCCCCATTCTATTGTTAATCGAGAATTTACATCTCGCTTCGAGGTGTCACCAATACAAACGCTCCAGTTTATACGGGCATCTACACTGAGGTTGCTTATTACACAGATATGAGTGCGATTTTAAAAAAAATCCTAAAATAACCGAGTAAATCTCTGAATCCGCTTAAAAAGCCGTAATGCACTAAAACCTCGTAAAAAGCGTTAAAAGTTATGTTCACACGCGTTTCTGGCCAAATTTAAGCGAACATTATCTACTCACGTGAATTCCGAAAACCACGTCAAATTCCGAAAACCCCATAGAAAATTGCGAAGTAAGCGACTCCAGTGTATTTTCATTTTTCGCATAACTTTTAAAAATGTCCTAAGTAACAATGAGTGATTCTTTCCTCTATTTTTCTTTTTTGTTAATTATGACGCCATTATTAAAGTTTCCAACGGTTTCTCATTACAAAACGAAAGACGGTCTTGCTGTCTAGTATATTCCCATACAAAATGACAATTTGGTTTTTATGACTTTTTCTCATTTTCCAGTTATGTTTTCCAATATTTTTCTTTATATAAACCTGTTGGGAACCAAGACGAACCAAATGAAAAAGAAATCAAGAAAATCCATCGAGTCGTTCGTGACTTATGCTGTCACGAACGGACAGCATTTTATTTTTATATATATAGATAGTTTGGTCGAATCAGCACTAAATGTTGAACACAAAGTTGGTTCAATAGGTTTAAAAAATGAGATAAAATATGCGATAAAACGGATTTTTCTATACCTACGAGGAACAGCTGGTAATCGTTTACGCAACACGAAGAATGGATTTATTTCTATTCATCAACAGGTTATGTTTAAACCCCAATGATGTTACTTAAAGCTAAACTAGAACGGTACATTAATGGTCATGACATAAAACAAACTAAAAATTACACTATCGATGCGAATTCGACAGGTCTTTAAAAAAACGACTGAACTTACGACGAAACATTTGGCGAGTCACGTTAAAATCAAACAGGGCGGAAAACCTATTAAAAAGTCTTTGTAAACCGCCGGCGCACAAACATACTGTAATTGGTTCGCTGAGGAGGTAAGCGTAGCATCCTACTATTCCTCATGGCTCCGGGTTGCCCGTTGATGTTGATTTGCTCCAGAAGATCAGGACAGGGACTCCAGGTTAATCAATTGGCAATGTCTCCTATGATTATAGCCAGATGACGGTCAGTGAGGTACGATTGAAATCATTGCAGCAGGCATCCGTTGATCCCAAGCCTGTCCAGTTTGGCAATAGCTATGCGGTCCCAAGGACAAGAACCCTCCCAACACGCCAGAGCTCCGCCCAATTGAGAAATACTGGGCTAGCGGAACCTAAAGAAGACCAAAAAAACTGCTAAGGACGAGCAGCAGTTCAAGGCAAACTGGCTTTCTGCGGCGAAGAAGGTGGACAAGGTGGCTGTACAAAATCTGATGGCAGGGGTCAAGCGTAAGGCCCGGCAATTCGGATTTGGAAAAGCGGAAGCCTAACTGAATATTTTTCCTGAATTTTATACTAATTGAACTTGAAAAAGAAATTTAATTTGATTTTTTAAATAAACGATTTTACCGATTTACACGCGTTTTCCCTTGACCGAATTTTGACCGTATCACCCTTTAGATGAGTATGTAATCAGAGACTGAACTATTTGGTTAGTATTATAATACACCGTAAAATACTATTTCGATCATATCTCCGTAACGAAATGTCCGAACGAGAAAAAAATAATAGCGTTCAAAGGGAATTAGCTTTCATTTGCAACCAACAGATCTAAAATCGATTCACAAACGGCTGAGAAACCGATGTGACATTATATGTAACGCACACACTCACATAGATACATACACACTGGTGCTCAGGTCATCGAGCTGAGTCGAATGATATATGACACTCATCCCTCCGGGTCTCAGTTAAAGAGTGGAGTTTCCAAGCGATCTTTATACCCTTCTTTTGGTGTAAGAAGGGTAAAAACGAGGCAAAGCATCGGAATCACCCTCGGTGTTTATTTACATTTTAAATGTCAGCCACGTTATAGAGCAGCATTTGCTAACTGGGCTTTCTTCATATAGCTTCTGTATAAGAAGACTGTTTACTCGGTATTTTATCAATCATTTTCTTCGAACCAAATTGAGTTTGGTTGTAATTCGAAATCACAAGCTACACCGCAAAAACAAATAAGGCATTACATAACCGACTTGTGAGAGGACAAATAAAAAAATCTCTAAGCATCATCGGCTCATCAATCAGTACTCAGTATCAGTAGTAATTTGATTAGCCTTATAAATATTCATATAACAATCCTCGTCTATACATTCGCTGAGCAAATTGGATTGCAAATGTTGATCTATATACAGTTTTTATATCCAAATTTCACACATTCAGTGGCTTATGATTGACCTATGCGAAATCGTTTCAAGCAGCTTCAACGTTTAGGCTCCCATCCTGCAAAAAAAAGACCTCAATCAAATAAATTTACAAGCTCGCTGTTGCCCAGCCACAAATATTGACATAATTCAATTTGACGTGATGCTCTAACCAGCATCTCACCGAAGGTCAGCAAGTGAAGCGCGCCTCTCCGCGATCGCAGCATTATTATGCAATCGATAACGAAGCGTCTCTTCTTCGCCATCATAAATCACCTGGCTTCCTTCTACGGACTTCTGGCTGATTTGAAGTACCCTTTGAAAGACCTTTCCGTTATTTGCACACACAAACACACACATACATGGTCGCTTAGGTATACTTACATAGCTCTAAACATTGTTCAACAAAGTACATTCAAGGGGCGGCACAAACATCCAAAACAAACAATAATTAGCCAAAGATCGAATTTGTATTTTCCTCTCCGTATTCACCGACACATGTCACTTACATAATTTTTGCTTTTGCTTGAATAAAGATCACAAAATAAATCACTTACGCCGACCGATATCGGCCTGCTCCACTCGGCATACGATCGGGACATCCACTAAGCGGGTATGGTTTTGTCGACCGCGGTGTTGAATAATCTCACTGACCACCTTCTTCCGGTAGGCCATCCAATTTAGATCCGCCAAAAATTGCTTGAACAGTTGCTCCCGGCTGGGGATCGCCTGCTCCAGATACATTTTGACACGTTGCCACACGTTTCCGGTATTCTGATGTTTCATGAACAACCAGTAGCGGGGAATCAGCATACACTGGACGTGATTGCGGGCCACGATGGAACGATCTTGCATGCGTTCACCCAGGCCAAATACCGACCCGCAGCTGAAGGATCCAACGTCCAGAAAGTGGTGCTCCAGTATTGCCTCCGGGCCGGGCGTCTGAGGAGAATCAAACAGCAAAATAGAATTATTACCATTGCATGAATGTAAAGGTAAATGTAAAGATTGATACACTGCGCGAAAGAAGAAATAGAGACAACTTTAAAATGGTGATAGTTATTTTTTTAGTTAATATATAAAATTTTAATTCACTACACTGATATAGTTTTTCTTTGTATTCTCCCATTATGGTTATTACGGAGAAATAAATAAATTGGAACAATAAGTAAATTTCAATAGTATGTTGCGCCTCCTCTGTTCCAATTAACTCCCATCATTCGTTTTGGCATAGAACTTAAGTAGGATTCAAGTAAATCATTGCCTAATTGATGAGTTTTTAATTTACGTCCAACTCTGGTCGACAGCAATCCCTAAACATTTTCTATAAAGTTAAGATCATTGACTTTGGTGGATTTTTTTAATCATTTTTTTTTTCATTTTCTTCTTTTTGCCCCTGCTCCGTTCAGCCGTACACCCAGAAGAAAAATTCGCATAATCAGTGGAAAATAGCCACTAGAAATTCACTTAACTTTCATGTGATTCAGAAAGTGGAAAATGCTTTGCAAAATATAGTGAATCTTATGTGAAATGAAATGTTAAGTAGAATTTCTTTTTCTATGTGATATTCTTGTAACAGTCACTTATTTTAGTACATGTGTTTTAGTAATAGCTAAGTGAAATATTTTTTCAGTTTATTAAAACGGCACTTTTGTTTCTTCTGGGTGGATGTGTACCAATGACGTCTATATAGATTCCGTTTTTTTTCGTTCTCTTCGGTTACTCAACATTGTTTGTTTACATCTGACACCTTTTCGTATATAGTATACAGTACACAACAAATAAAGTTGTTGAATATTACACCGAATCAGATGCATATAGGTCATTCCATCGGTTGTGTAATATTAGGTTGTCTCGATGTACACCATAAAATACGGTGTACACAACGTATCGATGTAAAGGGTGTCCACGATGAAATTGCCACACACAAAATTGATTCGCAAAATTCGAGTTTTCATCCGATTGCCATCAAATTTTCAGGGATTGAGAAATAACTATTAAACTTCATTTTACCATTTTATTTACAGTCCATACGCAAATGCCCGCACCTTGGCCTTAACCCCGGCCATAAGATTCTGCACAACCTGTGAATCAACCGTTTTTTGCATGTAAACCCATACTTTCTTCAGTTCCTCGACTGTCTTCACTACCTTAGGTCGTTTAAGAAGGTGCTGCTTCATAATCGCCCAGTACTTCTCGATGGGGCGGAGCTCCGGAGTGTTGGGAGGGTTGAACATTTTCGGCACGAAATTGACCTTATTGTCCGCATGCCACTTCAGCACGTCCTTGGAGTAGTGGCACGAGGCCAAATCCGGCCAGAAGATTGTTGGGACGTTGTGGGCCTTCAGGAGAGGAAGCAGCCGTTTCTGGAGGCACTCTTTTATGTACACCTGTCCGTTCATCTGTGTCCTGGGTCACGAAAGATGCACTCGCTTCCCGCACGTGCAGATGGCTTGCCAAACCAGGAATTTCTTCGCAAATTTGGACATCTTCTGAGTGCGGACGATGCTCCGGAACGCTGAACTTATCATTGACCGTGAAAAAAGGTTGCCGGGGATCTGTTTGAAGTCGGCCTTCACATATGTTTCGTCGTCCATGATGCAGCATTCAACTTTCGTCAGCATGTTGAGGTACAACTTCCTGGCACGGGTTTTGGCGGACTTGTTCTGCTTCTCGTCGCGATTAGGGACCTCTTTGTACCTTGAACGTTCGAAGCCCAGCCTTAGTTTTGGCCTTCTGGACAAAACTTCGGCTTAGGTGCAGCTTCTTAGCCACATCCCGAACGGAGGCGTTCGGATTTCGGTTGAAGGCCCCAACTACGCGGTTGTGATTTTTGGTGTTGTACGGAATACTTTTTCCTTCACTTCTCGAACCGCTTAATCACTCGCGACACCGTGGAATTCGCGATTCCCAACGTTTTAGCGATGGAACGATGCGAGAGATCCTTGTTCTCGTGATGAATGCGCAATATTTTATCACGCACGAGCTGTTCTTTCGACTCCATTTCCGCGAGTTTTGATCACAGGACTTGCAGGATGTAAATAATGCACTATGAACTAAATTCACCCAAATTTTCATTAAATTCTACCCAACGGTTAAAAAGTTAGAGCAATTTCATATTGTGGCAATTTCATCCTGTGCACCCTTTAATTTGGTCGATGTAAACGAGACAACGTAACTCATCGAGACAACGTGAATCGCCGCGACGTACTACATAGTCACGACGTAAAGGGAGCAATGTGAAAATTATAATGTAAAAGGAAATTTTCGGATATTATTCAGTGAAAGAAAAAATAATTACAGCGGAAATTACAAAATGTTGCTTTTATTATAATAGAGAATAATATTTTTTTTTTTTTTTTATTATTTTATTGACGTATAAGAGGGCGAGGCGCCAGGTCACCAGTATGAGTACAAGAACTCAAACCTTACATAATACATCGGGGGATAGTTGAATGGGCTACGCAACGTTTCTTCCCATGGGGATTTGAATTTTGCGGGATACACTATTAGTGCACACTAGAAGTGTACAATGATATTGCATCACTACCCACAGGATTGGGGAGGGGGATAATTGTTGGCATGTAAGGCTGTAGGGAGAAGAGTATACATCAATCATTTGCAAATATCTAGAGTTTTTTTTTTTCATTGGACGAATCTGCAATTGAGAGACTCTCTTTGATTACTTTCTCTTTCATTCATATTCCATTCAGTGTTACGTTTTACATTCAACTATTTGTAGAGTATGGTAGCCAGCACTGTTGTGTTTATATCTGTACTAAAGAATCTCTCAAAAAAAAATTATAATGGCGCTGTAATAAATGAAAGAGAGCGAGAGAGGAGAGCCTCTCATTGTTAGATTCGCCCTTTTGAAAAAAAAAATCCTAGATATAATCTATTACCTTGTGATTAACTGTCAACGATATCTTCCAAAATACCTGTTTTGCTTGATATTACTATAATTCAGAACTTGTTCTCTCGTTTCAAGATGAGATTTTGCTTCTTGTTTGGAGGTTGGTCTTGAAATTTTGTTTTGAGTTCTTCAGCAAAACTTCTTTTTGATTACAAGGTAATTCGCTCATTGTCGATGCGTACCTTAAAAGCTTTTGATAGGTTGAGAGGGTAATACATTTATTACTTATCTTAATTTTTAGCTTGCGTCTGTTGTGACTAGTTCATTCGATCCGTGTAATGTTTCGTTAGAAATAGACAGGATTTTTCATCCAGTTTCGGGGGATGTTTTGAATTTTATTTGAAATTCTTCAACAGGACTTCATCTTGATGACGTAGTATATCAGTAGACGTAGTCAATTGCCGATGCGCACTGTAAAAGCTCCACTTTTCTTCAAAACTTGGTATCTAGAATGAAGTAAGCAAAATCGCCTCACGGTAGAAAGCTTTGATACAAGCATAGCATCTTGGGTTACCATTTCCATGTTCATCTCATCTCATAGCAATTTGCACAATTTGAAAACGAAAGATCGACGCGTAACCATCGGATTTCTAACTTTTTATTTAAGTTTATTGTTATTTATTTTTGGAAGTTGAAAGTAGCTTAATAACAAAAGGAACAAATTCATTCACATATCAAACTCCTATAATTCCGAATATTATGAATTATGGATCATGAGATGAATAATGGAACAGGCTCCCCTTGTGATAATGCTTTCCAAAAGTGCGCTAGGTTGTGATAATAAAGTATGCTGATTTTTCAACTGCGTTTATATGATCAAGTGCAACATTCCAACTATTCGCAAATTATGTACTTGACCATCGATCACTATCTCAGTATAATAATGTTTGTCGATAGGAAATACTGGAGGATTTTCAGACGCATTTTTGGGCTGCATTATCACTGATCTGGCAACACTAGTGTGCTTCTTTCCAAAATGGTAAAGAACCAGACCAGCCCTGGGACCTGGTAGTTGAAGTTAAACTACCCCAAGGTTTTGCCAGAGCCCAGGGTATTATAATAGAGAATAATAATTGTAATTATAATAAAGAAGATATGAATGAATTTATAAAAATGTGGAATTTTACTTCAACAGAAGATTTGCTCCCGCGCCTGGTTAATATCATCATCGGTTGGCATTTTCGCTTGCTTTCGCTCGGAACTGTCAATCCTATCCAACCTACGGCAAGCTATCGTTGCGTAGTACGAAATCTGCACATGGATCAGCCACTTACCAACATCCGGAAAGCTAGTTGTAGCTGGTCGCAAACGTTGGATCCCTGTGCCTGTTGATGTAACCGAGCAGTGCCGGTTGGAACGTTAGTGAGGGCGGAACAAACGACAGACAGATTGCCACCAATTCCCAACCACAAATCAGCGAGTCCCGGCTGGGATTTTCAGTCGTTTGTCGACACTTCTGGATGTACAGCTCGTCCCTCAACTGCGTCTGACCCAAAGCCATCGCAATGATATCGATCGCCACCGAATTCAAACACATCTTCTTCCCGGCCTTGTCTCTCGCCAGCGAAAGCATTGCCCTACTAATGGCATTTGGCGTCCAACTCAGCATGCCCTGGATGGATGACTTCTTCTGGAGGATATCCTTCGAGTGAAGATTCAGATTATCCTGCGCATACTTCTCGATTTCACACTCCTCAGTAGGTTGTCCGGTTCGTGGTCAGAGAACGAGTGCTCTGACTGGCTGTCCGAGTGGAACGAGTCCGAATCAAGGAACTCACCAAACCCGTAACAACCGGACAGTTTCGCCTGCTCCAGGATGTAGTGTTACAGTGGCAAAAGATGTTCGAGTTTCTCCTGTGGAAGATCGAAGAGGAATTTGAAGTATGAGGTCAAAAATTGCAGCAGTGCACTTACCTTGTGCCAATTGCAGTAGAGCGGTGACGTATTCCCATTGTCGTAATCGAAATCGTACCCAGTTCCCTGGTTGTTGTGATTCCTACTTTTCTTTCTATCCTGCTGTGGTTGTTACTGTGGTGGAGGACCTTTGTTGTGCGAAGAAGAATTATTCGATGCAACCGTGTGCGTCGATCGTGGTCCGGACTTCTTCTCCAGCGTCAGCTGTTTCTGCTGTTGCTGCATCTCCTTGTTGTGCCTTTCCAGGTTTGGTTTGTTCAAATTCAACGAAAACTGATCCTTACAACCTTCTAGTTCAAAGTCGTAACAACATCCTTCATGGCCTGCACGAAAATCTCCGGCTTCCAGGTGGTATTCTCCTAAGTAGAACCTCCGCTTTGACCATCTTTCCCTTTGCATTCAGGGTCGCTGCCGTGTGGCCCAAAACAGCTTGGTGTCGGCAAATTTATGCTGCTCTCCGAAAGCGAAGCATGGGTTAGACACATTGATGAGATGATCTTTGCTGCATCCTAGGCGGAAATTTCACGGCCACCGACTTTTAGCAGATGAATTTTGCAATCGTCAACGGACGTCGTGAAACCGTACCCGATTTCCATCACGAGACTACCCCACGCTTATCCATAATCGACAATCGGAGCAACGACTGCGAATTTATCTTCACCAGTTCAGCTGCAGGTTCTGGGTTTTCCGGGTACAGCAGCGGAGCGAGAATCAACGGCACATGATCTCGAGGAAAGTCTCGACACAGCTGCTGTACAAACCTGCCGTAAGTTACGTCCGATAAACCGAGCAACTTCGAACGTTATGTTCCAGATGATGCGAATGGAGAAAGGCTAGACCAAGAGCGGCTTGCTGTATTGGCAAACAGTTGAGCGGCTTTACGATGCGGGTTATAAGACCTATCGACGGTGTTAAAGTCCTTTGATGCGGTAGCGGATTGTCCACCGCAAAGCAAACGTTCCGTACCAGTTGCGGTTTGGCCAGTTATCCGACCAATTCCGACGACAGCAATCGAGCTTGCTGTGACAGTGGTTAGCGGCTGGTTGTTATTGTTGATAGTACTTGTGGTTGTGCTGCAACTACTGCTATTATTCCTGGAATGTCCCGGGGTGGTAGTGTCTCCACCGGTCCTACTGGACTACTGGACTACTGGAAAAATCTACCGCAGAGAAAAGACAACGCAGCAAATGGCGATCAGCTCCTAATCCAAAATCATTCACGAAATGTGCTAGTTAACGACTGTTCGTGGCAAAGTTCTTCTTGTTCAAGTTTGAAACTAGGTAACTGATCTGCCTATGAGCAGGGCTTCCGCGTTTGACTCGATTATTGCCAACAACTTGTTTGGATTAATATTAATGAAAGAAAACAACGGCCGCGACGACGAAGAAAATGTCCGTTGTGAACAAAGCAATATCGAATTAGTTTTTGAACCTAGGTTGGAACTAGTTTCAACCTGTAATTCCCGAACTTATTGTCTCCGCAAACCTCAACCCGATTGGAGTTACAAATAAAACCGTATACACTGATGTTTAACACACAAAAAACCGACCCAGTTTTGATACCCGATCCAGTTTGGAACTGAATCAAAAACGAATTCGCTAAACAAAAAGAACAAGTTTGGCAGTGTTGCGATATTTAATTTTACATAAAAACGAAATGCAATAAAGCATCAAAATCGTGTAATATTTAACATTTTTTGCGGAATTCTTTATGTGCATTGGTTTTTGTGTAATATATATGTTTTTAATATGTGATTATTACATTCATGCAACTAATAATGTTTTTCTGATGTAATTTGAAAACTGATGTAATATTGCACTAAGTAGATGTTATTGTGCATCGTATTTCCTTGATTACATCAGTTTTTGATACGTTAGAATCAATTACGTTGATGTATATTACATTTTTTTCTGCTGTATACAGCGAAATGCTTCGAAAAATCATAACGCATTCTGTATTTTGTGTTGTGTATAACTAAAGGGTGTTCTGATCAAAATTTAGTCAAACAGTAATGTGCGTGAATCTATCAAAGTTGTTATTAATAAGTCAAATTCTTTTTCTTTTTCAAGTTCAGTTAATACAGAATACAGGAGAAATATTAAGCAAAGCTTCCTTTTTACCGAATGCGAAGTGCCGGGTCTTTCGTTTAACACCTGCCATAAGATTTTGTACAGTCTCCTTGGTTCGCCAACTTTTTATCGTAACACCCTATCTTCAATGCGACCGAGTTGTAGCGATAATTGATGGAAATGTGTCTGCTGCTTAACACGTACGTTTCCAACCCCTCTGCGAAAGAAAAATTCAAGTTTAAAATTATTGATACTCCATCGTTAGTAATCAGATTTCGATGCAGATATTTGAATTAGATCTTAAAATTATCCTAGTTTATTCTAGGTATTCCGGTAATGTCCGTAGTTTTGGATTCCGAATTGGGAGTACTGGGGTAAGTACCTGTCCAGGGATGAAGGACAAATATTTTTAAATGCGAAACATGATTTAGCAGAACTAGGTCATCAGAAGACATTTCAAAGGATTTCTGACCAAACTGGCAAACTGAAGGAGCTCCTGCGGCATCCGAGTTCCTCCGAAAAAGTGGCCATATTCAGATCGTTATCAAAACCTGACTTGCGGCATATCAAACTTCATGATTTTGCAAAACTTCAGAGGACATTCTGAGGGTGTCTGATCATACTGACCACTTGGAGTGGCCTACGAGATCCCAGTTCCTTCGTGAAAATGAAAAGAGGGTATTGGTCCATATCGATCGAGAGACAAAATTTTGCAAAATAATGAAGTTTGATATGTCGCAAGCCAGGTTTTGGTAACGGTTTGATTATTACCAAAAGTACTTTTGTCCACCATTCCTGAACAGGTACTTACCCCAGCTTGGAATCCGAAACTACGAACATTGTTCAAATAACTAGTTCATCTGTATAAACCAGTATAATTTTGTGATTTATTGCAAAAAAAACTCCTCAAAATCCGATGGCTAACAATGGAGTATCAATCATTTTAAATTTGATTTTTTTTCTCAGATGGGTTGGGAACGTACGTGTTAAGGACTGAAAGTGGAATAGAAGATGTTTTGAGCATGTAGCTGAATCATTTGCTAACAGCTGTACTGTCCATATTCGCATAACAGTCCCATGGCACCTTTTTGAGAAGAGACCCATTGATGGTTTAAAACGCACTTTGGCAAGCAGAATTATGTATAAATCTAAAAATTTAAGAAAACTATACGCTCTTTAACAGTGTAATAATTTATTAGAAAATACAATAATATTCATTTAAGTGCCATAAGGTTTTAGCATCTATAATTGGACTTGTATTTTATTTTTTTGGTAAATATTGTCAACATGGGTCAAAAGAAATGGGTTGTATTTTCAAACTTTCAAGGTGAACAATGCATTAAGTCCTAAGTAACATTGATAGTTTGTCTATTCATCGATTTGCTGATGTTTTTTACGAATTGAATCCTTTATTCAACTTAGAGTTTTCATAACGGCCAATGTCGCAAACGGAAACAATGGATTCTTCCGTAAATTTCACGAGAATGCTAACTTAATTATCGTGAATCACCACAGAAGAGGAGTTCCACTTTACAATAGAAGTGGTAGTTTACATGAGCGAGTTTGCATTTTCTAAATAATTGCGGAAGAAGCCATTGTTTACGTTTGTGACATTGGCCCTTATGAAAATTCCATGTCGAATTACAATCTACATTACAGTACTGTGTAATAAAAAGGCTTGAACATGTTTCTACATAACCGTAGGAACGCAAAGAGAAAGTCGAGGAAGAGAGCCTCCCAATATTACTTAGCACCTAATGTATTGTTCAGCTTGATTTGAAAAAAAAATTAAAAAATTAAAATAAAAAATATGTTAAAATTAATTTTAACAAGCGCGTAAAATTTCCCGTCGTTTAATACGAAGCCAGAGGAGACATAAACAACGCAATTGTGTTGTCTTTAATGCGCTATAAAACCAACAATCAATATGCAATATATGATCAATATATATCAATATATGAAATGGGTTCACTGTTGTAGAACCCCTTGGTCCGAAGTATACCTTGAAGCCAGCGCCTTGCTATACATATTTGCGCCTGTGTTTTGAATTGCTGTGTTATTTTGACAGAATATTTGAGAGTGAGTTCGTGTGAGTTCATTATTAGGGGCGCATTATCAAGCTTTGGACCGTGCTTGGGACCGATGTGCTAGTACTGACTGAACCAGGAAAAAATCGTATTTGTTCGGGACCTACTGGTCTTAGAGTTAGTCTATGATACAACAATGTTTGCAATCTTTCATACAACAGGTTTGATTCAGGCGTTATCTGGCTTAAATTTACATGAAATATCCCATTATTTTCTCCCAAATCTAGCATTCCGCTTAGGTGCATTAGGTAACGTAGAAAATTCAATGTTTCTTTTTATCTGTGTAGAACAATGTCTACACTGTTTTATCGTTTACCCTAAAACTTAACTAAAAACAACGTAAAGGTCGGTATCATGTTCGAAAGAAATTTCTTTTTACATCTTAAACCCATGTTAAATTCCGTTTACTGAAAAGAAAAAATTGAAAAGAAATTTCTGCAGCAGTATCCACCTGAAAAGAACAAAAAATAAAATTGGACTTTGAAAGGTTTCCACGCAAACTAATGGGAGCTGTCACTTTTACTTTCGGAAAAGTGTTCCGCTCAATTATTCCGTAAGTGAAGGTGACATTTCGTTTCAAGCAGATCAATTGTCAAAATTCCGCTTGGTAATATCATAGACTTACTCTTAGACCAGTAGGTCCCATACAAATACGATTTTTTTCTTGGCTCAGTCAGTACTAGCAACAATCAATATGCAACTAGCGATTTGGAATTGGTTCACTGTTGTAGAACCCCTTAGTCCGAATTACACCTTGAAGCCAGCACCTTGTTATACATGTTTGCGCCTTTGTTTTGATTTGCTGTGTTGTGTTGACAGAATATTTGAGAGTGTGTTCATGTGAGTTCATTATGAGGGGCGCATTATTAAGCTTGGGACCGAGCTTGGGACCGTTGTTCTAGTACTGACTGAGCCAAGAAAATAATCGTTTTTGTTCGGGACCTACTGGTCTTAGAGTTAGTCTATGGTACTAGCACATCGGTCCCAAGCTCGGTCCCAAGCTTAATAATGAACCCTTAATAATGAACTCACACGAACACACTCTCAAATATTCTGTCAAAATAACACAGCAAATGAAAACACAGGCGCAAATATGTATAACAAGGTGCTGACTTCAAGGTGTATTTTGGACCAAGGGGTTCTACAACAGTGAACCAATTTCAAATCGCTAGTTGCATATTGATTGTTGGTAATATCATAGACTAACTCTAAGACAAGTAGGTCCAGAACAAACACGATGTTTTTCTTTGCTCAGTCAGTACTAGCACATAGGTCCCAAGCTCGGTCCCAAGCTTAATGATGCGCCCCTAGTATAATAACTCACCCCAATACACCTTCAAATATTCTGTCAAAATAACAAAGTGAATCAAAACAAAACAAAGATACTTGTACCAAAAGGTAAAGAAAAGCGCAAGAATGCATAGCAAGGTGCAGACTGCAAGGGGTGTACTAGGAGTTCCACAACAGCGAACCAATTTCAAATCGCTAGTTGCACTGTGCAACTTGCACATTGATTGTTGGTAATATTGAACAAAATTCCGTAACATCTTTTCTTTTTAGGTCGATACTGGCTTAAAGATGAATTCCTTAAGGAAATCTAAATCACCTAAAAAATTTAAGGCGATTAGTGGGAGTGTAATGAAGAATTTTTTTTTTCTTTATTCAGGTTTAAGTTTTGGAAAGGGACTTTTGATCGATCTTCTTCATCGGCTTTCTCTTTAGTTGGTTTTGTTCCGAATTTAAGTGACTTTCAGTCTAAGGCTGATTCGTCAAGCCAGGGAGACAGCCTGGACCCTAAATATCGAACCCATAAACACGTGAGCCAAGACCAACGACTTTGCTTCCCTTCCGAAGGGGACCGTGTCTCTTGGTTTATCACGGGTAAACCAAAGAGACACGTCTTCCTTCGGAAGGGCAGTATTTGACTTTGTGGCTCTTCTAACAGCTTAGGTCGAGAGAAGCCGTTGAACAATAAATTGGTCTCCGCAGCCGCGTTCTTCACAGAACAGAAAGATGATGAAAAAATCGATCAACATGGATAAACCCTTATCAAGTGTTATGCAAGAATTTGTCAGTTGACCGTATCAGAACTACTTTGGTTGAAAAAAATCTGAAATTTTCAGTTGAAAAATATATACCTTTACGACAGCGACTCGATCTTCACACTTTTTCTCCTCCTGATCACGGCTTTGATTCGTTTGAGATCCATGCAAATTCGTTTGAGATCCATGCAAACTCAGTTGGGACAGCGAAGCTCTCAAGCTAGGTTGGACATGAGAATCTTTGCTTTTCATAACACTTTCGGCCATTCGAGCCTTTCGCTCCTCGGACTCAGCTGGCAGTAGACGGTAGCATTCCCTTTTGCCACGCATTTTCTTCATCATTTTCAAACACTGCAATATCATGCACTGGCCGGTGAGAACAAAGTATGCATAATCTAGATCGTTGCCCATCTCCGGAACGGCAATCTGCTGCTGCGGTTCATAGTGCGCCACTTTGGCGAGAATGCAGCACTCGCGGATCTATGATGAATGAAGTTGTTAAGTTTCTGAACACTTTTCAACACTATAAAATCCTTAAGCTCACCTGATCCTCCGTCCAGTGGTCGAAGTACTGGAAGCGATGGATCGCTTCCTGCATCCGGTCCCATTGCAGCCGCAGGGTTGGTTCTAGCAAACGTTTGAAATCCTCTCGGGAAACAGAAAGCAGCTCACAATCCGCTACAGATATACGATGTTCAGCACGGGATTCACAGCAGTTCCGTTCGCAACGATATCGGAAAAGTAAATGAGCACAAAAATATACATTACTGGCGAGTTTCGATTCGAGTTTCGGTATGTAGGAAGGCATGGTTGTTTCCATTATGTGTAGTCTATTTTTTGCATTTTCGCAATTTGAAATCGCTCAAACTTTTTGTTCGCTCATTCAGGAATTTCTGATTCGCTATCGAACAGTGCCTGCTAAAAGTTTCACCACCCAGCAATCAAAATATCCTCATGAAAATAGCATAACAAATTTTTACGACCCACTGGCGCACACACACATTACAAGCAAATTTCACTCGTTTCCGGTTTTACTTTCATATGACTTCCTAATTCTAACATTGTTAAATGCTTTCTCACCCCCCGCTTTCTTGCCGTAACTCAATTTTTATGGAAAAACTTATTTAGGGCGCCAACCACCTAGCGATTACACGTGGTTTACCACAAACGCGCGATGTTCTATGACGATGATGAACGGAACCAGTCCCGAAAAAAGTAAAAATCGGGGAAAATAAGCAATAAAGCAACCTAATCTATTAATCACGCTAATGGGTAGGTTGCGGGAGTTTCCTTCGCAGGCCATAGAAACATGACGTCTTGCCAATCGATTGACAAAGGCTCGTCGTCTTCGTATTTGCCAAAAAGTTGCACCAGGAATGTCACCTACCTTCCCCCACCTCAGAGTAAAGAAACAGAGGCGCATGGAACCGTTCCCACGCTTCTGGCATGCAGAAAACTGAATATTAACACGCGATTTGCAAATTAAAGTCCCCATGTGCCCATGCAAGCTTAACTGGATGTTTTCGAGGTCAAATTGAAGTCAAAGCAAAAGTTTTAATTTAACTCATTAGTTTGCTACTTGAACAAAATATGAACTGAGAAGGAGGTTACAGTTTGTAAAAGTTTCGAACAAAAGCGGCGACGTGTGTCACTGTTACGGAGTGTTCTAAACTTAAACGGTTGAAAAACAAAGCTTCAGCTAGGTAAAGGAAGAAAGATAATAATGTGTGATGCTAGAAGGATTGTGGCAGCAAATGTTTTCGAAAATTTTAATAATAATTACTGGCCATTAGTCATAGTTGTTCGGATCTTTCTCAAAACTATTATTATTTGCCCGTACTCTGGAAACGTCAAAATAAAGACTGGACTCGGAAAAAATAAGACACATAAAAATGATCACCAAAAATTCATTTTAAATCTGATACTTCTAAAATTTTCGTTTTCGGTTTTCGGCCGCTTCCAGCGCGCCGCTCGATGGTCTTCGTCTCCTGGAACATCTTCACAACGCGGGACACGGTGGAATGGTGGATTCCAAGTACCTTTGACGACCCATCTGTGCGGCTGACCAGGATTATCGATCACCACGCTCAAGATTTGCTGGCGAAAACTTGAAAACTACTTGACAGATCGCGATAAAATTTTGCACACATAAACATTACACTTTATACTAGTATTACTCGAAATTTTTACCCACGCGATAAAAAGTTACACCCAAAGCAAAGTGTCGCATTTTTTCCGAGTCCAATCTTTATTTGAAAATTTGACAAAGATTTTTCATTAGGCAGCATTCATTAATTATGTCACGCAAATCTGGCCGAAAATTACCCCCCCCTCCCCCATGTCACAAATTGTCACAATTTTTGTAACCCCCCCAGGCAATTATGTCACGTTTTTGTTAACCCCCCCTCCCCACTCAAAACTTTTTATTCAAATAGCCAATATTAGTCACAAAAAATCATTTTTATTTCATACAGAAACAAATTCAACTTTCCTCATATTATATCAAATTGCATTCTCAAATAATACCATTCAAAAATAGATTCAATCCTCAGTCCAAGGGTTTTGCAGATGTTGGTCAGCATTGATGACCGGGAAGATATCTGCGTCCGCTGAAAGCACTCGTAATGGTTTCTGCCACATCAGTCAGATCAAGTTCTTCGTCATCTATCCATTCGCAATCGAAGTTGTCTTTGTTGGTTACAACCATACATTCCTGTTTACGTTTTGCCACAACTTTAAACGGACGCAATTTTCTCTGAAATTGAACGGATGTATGCTTGTGCATCTTTATGTGCTCGCGAAGCATGACTAAAGATGCAAAGTATAGGCCACAGCTGGAACACACTCGTTCGTTCAATGAGTTTTTAATTGAAGGACAGTAAAGATCATACGGAATCGTTCCATATCCGGACATCGATTTAGGTAGAATCTGTTGAGCTTGTAATGAGTTCAATACGAACATTGATGGGAAATGCTGTGGTTCGTCCTTCGATGACCCAATCAATCCTCGAGATGTTTGCGTCAGAGAGATTGGTGGAGGCAAAAATCCATTGCAGATAACGTGATCGATGCTACTTCGCAGTGGTGAGCAGCATTTCCTGTAAAAATATAAATTTATGCACATATAACAATTATTTGACCATCAAATGCATCTCAAAATTTTACCTATCTGTGCATTTCCGTATCTGGAGTAAATATTGGCTGGTTCGCACATGAGTTCCAAACCAGTGTTGGTCATAGTCACGAATTGACTTCGGATCTATTTCAGAAGCATCAGGATCGATATATTCAGCCAACGTCGGATGACCGTCGATGACCACATCATTCCAGACTTCTGCCAAAACTTCACCAGCGTACTGGAAATTTTGCTTCTCCAAAGCTGAATCAGTTGTACGCAATTGGGAATCCAGATGACTACCAAACTGGTCGTGTGGTATTATCAATCCAGAAAGCTCCTTACTCAAGGGTGACATACGTCGCTCCACTCTATTGAAAGCACTCCTTCCCGGAGCGTTCGTTGCAATGAACAGCGTGTCAAGGTTGTACTCTTTAAAATGGTGTATTGCTATCTGTATTACCTTGCGATATCTCGGATTTTCATCAGGTCCACCGTCGACGGTAAAGATTAGGACTGGTTTGACCAATCCATCAAACTTAAAAATACCATCAAACGATTCAAGAGTTAGAAGCCGCTTGATGTCTAACGCATGAGAAAACGCCGTTGACGAAGCGTGTTTGCCTGACCGAATTGCAATGTAAGTGGGGCCCGAAAAACCAACAGCCTCCGGTTTGCCAAGACCATTCGGTTTGATTTCGATTCCAGCGTACACGGACGGAATTAGTTTATGCTTATTTGCAACTATCCAATCGTGGTCAGGAAGCGTGATTTTGTACTCCACATGCATAAGCATGGGAGACTGCTTATTGGCAGCCGTTGAGGCCTATCGCCACTCTCGCCTTATCATCCTGACTGATAAATCCTACTTCATTGGGCCCTAGCACAGATGCGCAGTTCTTCCAATGATCTTATGGTCGCTGTACAGAATCGGCCATCGGGATGATCGTTGTGTTTTGCATTACTTGCGCGCATCAACTTCACTGGTACAGTATTTACGTGACATTTACCTTGATGGGAATTGGCTCGTTTTGGGATTAACCGCAGATATGTTGCTGTTCTTTTGATATTGAATACCTTGCCTTGTATTGCAGAAGTCAACTCATCTAAAGTTTTAACGCTTCTGACGCTCTCATCACTGCGCTTTTCGTGGGCCGCAGATCCATGAAGTGCGATATCGCATATTGCCTTAAGCAGCTCCGGTTGCTGCTCTTCAACACGAGGGCGGCCAGGAGAATTTCGGAATGAAAGATAATTTCCTGAAATTTGATATTTATATCTACTGTGCAAACAAACTAGTTAATATATCATATTTACCAGCCTCTGGGATGTCCCGAATTAACAGTTGTTTAGCCTGCTTCATTTTCTCACGATGCTTCTGCTGCCGCTCTTGCTCGTCTTCCTTGATTTTGAGATTCTTTTCAAGTTTGATCTTTTTAATTTTTAGCCCTTCGAGTCTCGACTGATCATCATCCGTCAATAGTCCAGCAGACTTCTTGTCAATCAGAAGCACTACCTCAGAGTTCAGATTATTTAGCTCAGCTTTAAGTTGTTCCTGTACTGGTGCAGGGCGTTTATTTGATGATGACGGCTGAGCCATATACTCAATTTCCTTGATGGGTTGCGCGGGTTTCACTGTCGGCGCTGATTCCATAGGAGCACTCATAGACTTTCCCCATAGTTGAAGAAGTTTACCTTTTTTCTTTAGATGCAAGGCATGAAGCTCTTTTATTTTGTTATTGACTTGCTCTTCAAGTGCGGTGTTGTCATTGCCCTTCCGTTCATTCCAGAAATTAGTAGCATCCAATTGGCACTCCCTTTTCTTCTTATCCGGGTAAGCCTTTACATACGCATTGTACAGCGTATTAAAAAGTTCTCCACGATTCATTTTCCAAAATACACTAACTGCGCGAACCAATTTTTCACCAATAAACACTGGACTTTATTCACTGACGCACACTGAATGAGCTGCAGCTGTCATTCATGAACGGTGGAATAGTATTCACTCTAACTTGAAAGTACCCATTAATGAGTCGAAAAGTACGCATTTTGAAGAAAAGTGGCTTAACTCATTATTAAGAGTATACTTTCCTCATTTCTGAGTATTGCTTACTCATTTATGAGTATCAATTAATCATTAATGGGTAACGAATACTCAATTAATGAGGAAAATATACTCCTAATAATGAGTTAAGCCACTTTTCTTCAAAATGCGTACTTTAGACTCATTAATGGGTACTTTCAAGTTAGCGTGTTAGGTATGGTAGGTGTCGGAGCCAAACACCGGATCCGTAGGGTACTTGAAGTAGCTTGCTAGCTCTCTTGCGACAGAACTCAAACGTGTCCTAACACGGTAGGAAAGGAAATAGGTGTCGCTCAAACTAGCAACTGTCGGGTAAAACAGAGTGCTCTGTCTTGGCTCATGGGTGGAAAATTCAACTCTTCTTACCCTGAAAAGGCCGGGTTGGGTTCCAAGGCCGTTGACAGCAAACACTCTAGTCGTAGGGTGGACTGTATTCAACACTGTATAACACTGGGCTGTTGCACCGGATAATGGATCCAGAAGATATTGATAGAAAAACTACTGCTTCTATTCACTTATCCTTTATTGCTTTTTCCTTTTGATCTTAACACCTTAGAATTGATATAATGACTGAATGACTGCGCCACTGCGGTGCTGCTTTATATATTGTGCCGCTACTGCTAGAAGTTCCAGAACATGGAAAGTTCCAGAACAATGGAAAGTTCCAGAACATGGAAAGTTCAGAACGATGGAAAGGTCCAGAACATGGAAAGTTCCAGAACGATGGAAAGTTCCAAAACAATGGAAAGTTCCAGAACATGGAAAGTTCCAGAACGATGGAAAGTTGCAGAACAGGGGCGTGGCATAGTTTATGCGAGCGGTGTGTGAGTGCTGCATGATTACTGCTGTTGCTGTTCGTTTACGAAGGGGCGTGAACAGTAGGGATAGTAGTAGTAGGCGATGTTGCATAAGAATATCATTTTTGTTTTTGTTTTTTCAAAAATGTGATGTCACGATTCAGCTTACCCCCTCCCTCGTTTGTCACAAAATGTCACGGTTTTCTGAACCCCTCCCCCCCCTAAAAGCGTGACATAATTAATGAATGCTGCCTTAGGGCCTAACTGACAAAAGTAAACAATGGCTTTTTCCGCGAATTTCTCTTCAACAAAAACTCGCCTAATCAATCCACCGGTCATCTTGAAGACGAAGAGTTCACCTATCCGATAAAATGGGAGGCTCACATGGGTAGCCTTTGTGCCACGAGAAATTTACGGGAGAAGCCATTGTCTACGTTTGTCAGTTAGGCTCCAATGAAAAATCTTTGTAGAATTATGGAAGGTTGAAAGAGAAATGGTAGGTTCCGTATAGAGGATAATGGCCCAAAAACAATTTGGACGGAATACGGAACGGCAACGGCAAGATTGACAGATGTTGCAAATGACTTCGATATGTCCTACTAGAATAGGCTTGGACCTTGCCTTTTTTCTTTCCGACAAGCAGACTTTACTCAGAGGCGGTAACATTGATCGATTATTTTCAATCTTTTTTTTGTAAGGTTTACTGGCGGGACTCTGAATAGAGTAGAAACCTTTAGGCCAGGCCTTTGATGATATCGTTGCGTAGATCCTTTCGAATCATTTTTGCCAGCCGTACACGGAACATGTCGTCCAAGAAGACACTGTTGCAAATGACTCGAAAGGAGCCACGTTTGAGAATTTTGTTATGTTATGTTGTTCTTTGTTATTTTTTTCCATAGTCTCTTTGGGATTTTGTTAGTCAGTATCACGTTTTCAGCTTGAATGATTTGTTTCGAAGTTCCTTCTGTCTTTTGTAGTCTAGTCCGTTGGATTGTTATTTGTTTGAAAGTTTTCCGAAGCAGTTTTCTCAGAACCAAAAATAAAAAGTTATTGTTCCTTGTGTGTTAGACGGACATAACATAAGTCCCGGCATTTCACCAGCCGTGCAAGGATCATGTCGTCCATAGAGACGCTGTTGACACTGCCTCAAAAGGCGTTACATTTCCCAGGTTGCTTTCCTTGCTTTGCATTATGTTCATGTCCATTGTTTTGTGTCATTTGGTCATTGGCATTATTTCGTCTTACCTCTTCTGATTCATTTATTTTTGTTCGCCTTATTCTTTTCATGTGTTCATTATTGAATTTTGTTTTTACTATCCTTTCATTGTGCCTGTTATATTTGTCTGAAACCAATTTCCTAGTCTTGGCGGTCTTGGCCGATCTCTTTATATTATTCCGCCATGGTCTTTTAGTGTCATATAAGTTGACCCATCGCATAAGATAGTGAGTGGTGAGTCTCAATTATTTGTAAAATTTTGCAAATTAGAATAGTTAATTATGAAGTTCTTACCTTGATGATGCGCAAGCTTGTTGTTAGTTTTTTCTCACTTATGACCTATGTTATTTCTCACGAGTTTCCATTCCTTTGCGATCGTACATTATATCTGCTAGTACCGATATTCAGAATACTCAGAATCACCAGTCTATGTCTATGTTGACCACTTGACCACTGTTCGTTCTGAATACCACAGTATTTCAGCACATGGTTTTGAATAAATTTGCTGTCCCATATACTGTCAATTAGAACCGACCACATGAGGTAAGCTCTATACGGACATTTAATGTTTCCAGAATAGTCATCACGTGAAGTTGACTGCAGGCTTCTTGGAGCTGACATACAATACAGAGAAAATATAGAGAAGAATTTTTCTTTGTCCTCAAGGCCACTTGTCTCCCTAAGCGGACCCTTCGCGTCCTATTCTTTTTATAAAACCCCAGCCTTTAACTTCTTGTCAGCATCTGTCCTAAGTTCCATTTTTCAATGACCTTTGTTCAGTTCAGAAAGTCTGATCCCTAGCTAAATAATATGTTGTTAGAGTCAGTGCCTTGATCACGGCTGTCGTATAGAGCGTGTATTTAAATTATAATATATATTTGCATTATCTGCACCTGACACATCAGGACATATTACTAGTTGTTCACAATCATGATCAAAACACTCACCCTTTTCGATAATGATGGGAACAATAAGATTATTAAGAATACCAGGAGTGTAGGTATATTTGCTGTTTATTCAATGACAATTAGAGAGTAAACAGCAATGAAAGAGTTGTCAAGCAAATAAAAAGTGCACTTTTTGTCGTTTCCCTAAATTATTTGAAGGAATTTGTAGATTGTTCCCAGCTTCGTATAAGAGTGAATTGCGGCTAAACCCGCCAGTAAGACACCTCTTTCAGTGCCTTCAAATAAACGTACAACGGCGTGGCAATTTGAAGAACGTAGAGTGTGATACTATCACTGCTGATCATGTTCTTAGTCTCCCATGCTAACCTTTTGCATGGGATTAGCCCTCTCACCTACGACAAGATGACAACCATGATCTTCGTGAGGGATAGATCGATTATTTTCAATCTTTCAATCTTTTTGATAGTTACTCAGTGAATGCAAGATTTGCATATTATATAATTATAAATCAAGTAGTGGTTGGTATGCAAATACATGGTGTATTCAGATCCCAAAATTATAACACCTCGTTCCAAAAACTATAACGGACATCCAGATAGGGTTGAACAAAGTGTTGATGCAGAACTAATACTAACCCTAGGAAAATAAAGGAAAAAAACAACCTGGTGTCATTTAAGTAACAAGTTCAGTTATCCCAGATATCATTTTGATTTCCGCTTTTATAGCACAACAAATTTAATTATCACCAGTGGTTACCATTTTGTTATTATATGTTATCATTTTAAACATACAAATGTTGACGAACGTTACTAATTGAGTGAAAAACTGTTAATATAACCAGCATATATGAACAAGAAATTTTGATTTATAGCCCAATTTTTTTTAGATTTTATCGTGAGAATTTGATTTCAAATTAAAAACATAATTTAAAACTTTTTCAATAAGTTTGCTCTGAATACAGGATTTGTTATCAAGATGTTCTCAGTGATAATAAAATAAGCTATTACGATGATATTCAACGAGTATTTTTTGTTATTCATTATGTTATTTTGGCAGTTTATTCAGCCTCATTGATAATATATTCATTGATCGAACATTGATACCTGCTATCAGAATGTTTTATCAATTTAGTATAATCCTTTGCTCGGGAAGCTTTTTATGTGTTTCGTATTTACGTAACTTTCAGCCTGAGCCAGGTTCATCACGCCAAGGAGACGACCTGGACACTACATATCGAACCAATCAACACATGAACTGGGACCAACGGCTTTACATCCCTTTCGAAGGAAACCGTGATTAGAGATATATCGTTACAGAAAATCCTAACGACGCCGGCTCGAATTGATACCGGACCAATTGGGTTGAAAGGCTTACCACCGGCGCCCTTAAAAACTAGAAAGCTGTTCACCATTATTTTTATGAATTATTATAATAATCAAGATTTCTTTCTGAGAGAGCGTAATGGGATAGTTCTAAGATTCATGACACATCATTCTCCCATTGCAGTAAGATAAAAATATTAAAAAAAAAAATTAATAGTATTATGTTAGTAACAGGACTCTTCCTTTAGTATATTCTGAAATGTTATTAAGTACATATTAAATGCATTGAACAGTGCAACATGTTTTAAGAAATATTTATAATCAGCTGCTGCAAAAATTTCGCCATAATTAACTTTCCCATGACACACCCTATAGAAAACAAAGACGTAGTTTACACACAAAAAAGAAATATTGTTTTATATATGTTTTGCACTTAAGAGTCACCCACAAATGAAACGTTGCGGATACGTTGACGTAAAATTGACAGAAAACCTATAGGAAAACTGTCAAATTCACGCAAACGCATCCGCAAGTATCAATTGTGGGCCAGCCATTAGGCTGTGTACGATGAGCGTTATACCATAGACTAACTCTAAGACCAGTAGGTCTCGAACAAATACGATTTTTTTCTTGGCTCAATCAGTACTAGCACATCGGTCCTAAGCTTAATAATGCGCCCCTAATAATGAACTCACACGAACACACTCTCAACTATTCTGTCGAAATAACACAGCAAATAAAAAAAAACGGTACAAATATGTATAGCAAGGTGCTGGCTTCACGGTGTACTTCGGACCAGGGGGTTCTACAACAGTGAACCAATTTCAAATCGCTAGTTGCATATTGATTGTTGGTTATTCCTGGGACAGACATACAACTTACAGCGTTGTACCAACAATCAATATGTAACTAGCGATTTGAAATTGGTAGTTCGACTTGGTCCAAATTACGCCTGTGAAGGCCCAGCGCCTGATTATACATGTTGCGCCTTTGTTTTGATTTGCTGTGTTATTTGACAGAGTATTTGAGTGTGTTCATGTGAGTTCATTATAAGAGTGCGATTGAGCTGGGACCGAGCTTGAGGACGATGTTCTGGTACTGACTGGAGCCAAGGAAAAAGATCGTTTTGTATGGGACCTACTGGTCTTAGATTAGTCTATGGTTGTACCAACAATCACATGCAACTAGGCGATTTGAAATTGGTTCACTGTTGTAGAACCCATGGTCCGAATTACACCTTGAAGCTAGCACCTTGTTATACATATTTGCGCCTTTGTCTTTGATTTGCTGTGTTATTTTGACAGAATATTTGAGAGTGTGTTCATGTGAGTTCATTATAAGGGTGCATTATTGAGCTTGGGACCGAGCTTGAGACGATGTTCTAGTACTGACTGAGCTAAGAAAAAAGATCGTTTTGTATGGGACCTACTGGTCTTAGAGTTAGTCTATGGTTGTACCCTTTAGTCTAGTACGTGTTTTTTTAGTACTGGATTAAAGTATTTGACTGTTCGTACAACGGTCAGCGTCTATGTCTGTCATTAGTATTAGATAAAGCTTCCCTGGCAGGACAATTTCCACGATGTTGACGATTTTCTTCCTACTGAAAGCATTTTTTGCGATTAGCACGATCAATCGCGATGAGAGCGCGATGACGATGCGATCGAAATAAAAATTATCGCTGACAGAATGGAACTGCTCGAAAATTTTGACAACCAGAACTGCCAGAAATAAAATGACATTTCTCGCTCCCAAATATTAAATCAGTAAAATTTTCTTCTGACATCGCAAGAAAAACGAATTTTTCACTATCCGTGCTTCGGTTTTTTTTCGTTGCCTTTTCTGCGTTAGGCCGCCAGGCGAGTCGACGTCAGTTCCAAGTCCGTGATTTTCCAAATCTTGCATACTGTTTGCAGTGAGATTCACAGCCTAATTTGTGGAAGGAAGTTAAAGGTTTTCGCAAGTGTACCATACCAACCCACTTTAAAACAAGAAAGGGGAAGACCTCACCGAAGAGCAAATCAGTAGTATGGAGGCTGATATATGTAGATTTCAAGAACTTGTGAACCTCGCTGCAGGAAACCTAGTATTACGGAAGTATCTGGGTAAATATATAGAGAAACCAGAGGATTTTAATTTAATGAGTGGAAAGAGAGCCTTGCTGATGAAAATGGCGGGGGCAGTGAAGGCAAAATGCTGGTTTTTCTTAGCTAGAAATAGGACGAACTTGCCCTAATAACTAGGATCAGTGACTACTGCGAATAAACAGAATCCAGAGTACCCATCCTGCTTTATTTAATACGAAACCGTTATATGTTATAACCATTATAGTGATAACAACCTGTTAGAATTTAATACATAAGACAGAAAACATATAGAAACATTGACATAAAAGAACATCCATGTAAAAGCAGTTGATACTAGTGCAATTCATTCAAAGGCACTCTTTAGGGACGTAACCAACAGAACAATCTTGGAATTTACTTATTTATAAACAAATGTGGCTAAAACAGAAAGTTTTTGCAATCGGAACTCTTTCTTTATTACGCATTTTTAATTCCTATTTTTGTCGCATAAAATTCCACAGAAACCGAAACAGAAACACTGGTACTGAGGAATACAACAATCAACGACAAAAGTTAGTCGAGATACGCGTTAATTTTGATGCTCACAATAATCGAACAAAAATTGCTTGCCCTTTATATGAATCTGTAATACGGAGAAAAGTGGACATAGAAAAATATCCAACTTTGTTGCTCAATTGCGTTAAAGCGTACCGAATGAAATGCATGAATCCTGCAACAAAAAGACGAAAAGCTACTCTTTAAATAGAGCCATTGACCGGAATGTCTACATATGGAGCACTTTATGAGGACTCGATATATGAAGCAATGGAGGATACAGTTATAACTCTCGCAAATACGAGCACCAACAATTATAATGTACAAGGCTCGGTACAAGGGATGATAATTACAACTTTACAACTTTCGGTTACGCAATAAAGAATTACTTCTTGTATGTTTATTGTATGCAGATTCAAACTTGACAAACTATACAAGTTCAATAGTCAAGCGAAGATAGTAATGATTTTTTTAGCACCGAAACAAAGGTAACAAAGGTAAGGATTTGCAGCGATCCAATGTGAAATCGTAAAGTGGCGTACCCCTCGCTTTGTACCAATTCGCGAATTAGTTTTAATTTTACTTAAACTTGACAGATGGAAAACAATCGATTAATAGATTAAAATCTCTTTGTTATTTATCAAAAAACTTTCGATCAGGTGTCTGTCAAAATTGCGTTGCTGTCTGTCAGAAATAAGTCAGCTCGAGTAGCAGACTTAATGGATTTATTTCCATCTGTCAAGTTTAAGTGAAAATTAAAATTAATTCGGGAATTGGGACACAGCCTTGGCTTCTGAAAAGTGTTAATTTTTTATTAATCACAAGAGAGGGTGTGATCAAAAGACTGTCCAATATATTATCATACAAAATAAAACGGTTTTGAAAGCGTAAGTATGTGCTTCATACTGTAATTAAATTTCAATTTAGTACAAATATTTTAACCACCAATTCTAGATTACTTACAAATCGGTAGCTTTTGTGTTTCATACACATAATAATACGATATTATTATTATTATTATTAGCTTCTTAAATGTATGACTTCGCACGAGGCACAACCTACATATTTATTACTAACAATGTTATCATGTACATACATATTTAATTTAATTATCTCACTGTTCTTTTCAGGACTTTCTTTTCAGGTATTACACAAAACTTTATTTCAGGTACTCCATAGATCTTCGGGTAAGTATTCACTGCCGAACTTAAACTCAGACAATTATGGCATAGGCCGAGCGAGAGTACTCGTTTCCCGTGTGTAGCTTCTTAAATGTTTGACAATCATGCACACGGTGGCCACCCCTATACAGCACCATATACAGCAACTTTCCGCTAACCGGGCTTACATTTGAAATGTCAGCCCAGTTAGAGAGCACTAACTACCTGGACTGTGCACTTAGCCTAGTTAGCGAACGGTTGCTGTAGTCACCGAAGATCTTTATGTCCAGATGTTGAAATCCCCACCTGCCCACATGATCCGTTGGTTCGCGGGAAGCTTTGACACTAGCTCCTGGAGTAGCGCTGGGTTCGAGAGTTGAGCGCGTTCGTTAGCGGTTTCGATGTGCTCGCACAGCTTGCACTGCCATGCCAAAGTCGATAAGCCCTTGGAGTTTGTCCGACCTTGGAGTTGGAATTTCCCGCAACTTCTGGAGTAGGGCATTGATCTGTAACTCCGATCTTCCGAATCGCATTCGGAAGTCTCGATCACCTGTGGTACTGCTGCGGCCAATCAACTGCGTACTGTTTTGAGCGCGGCCCCCCGATAAACATCGCTGTAAGTGGATCATATTCTCCCAGTCCGTGAATCCGCAAGCTAGGATGTGTAACGGTAGCTGGAGATGAAGATAGGCCAATCAGCGGGCTCGACGGAGAATCTAGGAAGTTCCTTAGCTAGGGACTGCCTTGTTGCTAGATGCTGCTGCGTGGGACGTACTGTTTCGTAGTTGGGAATCTTTTGGTCATGCTGAGCCCGTTCTGACTGACGAGGAGACTGATATGATAAAACCACGAGAGAGGGAAGGTTTCTTGATTGCAAACTGGTTGAATTTTGTTCGCGTACAAAATATGGCGAACTGTCGTTACGGGAGTTGCCGAGTGAATCTAGCAAATTGCTTTCGGGGAAGATTGGAGGAATACGTGTTACACCCGAGCGCGCATCATTCTACAGCAGCTCTTGAGAAGTTGGAATATTGGACGTGAGACAATAGTTAATGGTATACCGGTTTGGATCTTTAATGAATCTACCCAAGGCTTGATGCTTACCTGGGGGTTCCGTCTCTTTTGGGCGCGAGTGGCCAGATATGATTCGGCTGGAATCATCCGGAATCGTTGGCAATGTCCGACTTGCTTTCGGAATGGTTCCGGTAGGGTTCTGCAAGCGCGATGATTCCCGTGTTGTTTTTGTCTGTCCTTGCATCGTTTGTTGACATGGTTCGAAGGATTGCTTTCCGGCCTGGAAACCTTCAAGAAGCTTCCAATTCAAATACTACAGAAGTTGCAATTCAAATAGTACAGAAAGAACAATGTCCAATCGTTAGAATCACTTACCTCTGATAATTCTAGTATTACCTAGACTCATCTAATTAGTATAATTAACTGTTTTGGTTTGGCAACACTGGGTCTTAATGCCTCGCCACTTGATTAATGTGACTGAAGAGCGTAGTTGTAATAACAAAGAAAATGTTTAACAGGCGGAAAACCTAAACAGGGCGTATTTTGGTTTTTATAAACTTTTAGCTCAATAAAATATATTTCAAGCATATATTGTGTGAAAAGTTTAAGCACTGCATTATTATACAAGATGTGAGCATAATAAATGGTTCATTGGAGCTTTCTATGGAAAATAGGATTTGATTTTCGTTTTCCAATCTTTGCCTCCAGTTTTCTCGGATTCGTGATTTTGGAATACCGTCCTTTTCAAATGTTAGTCTAGATAGAACGCATAACCATTCAAAAATGGTAATTTAATTTGCCCGTTTCTTGTCGTATTAGTATTCGAATAAAAATTTGAACAACAATCAGGAATGTTATTCGTTAACGTCTAAAGTATGTTTCGTTAACCTTTGCCATGCCATGCACGCACACAGACGCCAACGATTACCCAGGTAACCAATAAGCATTAGCATATGCAGTAAATCAACCCTAAATCTGCATTTCAGATGCTACAAGCTTATTACTAGTATTATATCAGCATCTTGAATGCTATCTGTTGTTAAGTTGAATTTCAAATGTTATTTAAATTCTTGTAGGGAAGTCCATGTAATTATGTCACGCAGTAAGGTTGAGGGGGTTGCGAAAACGTGACGATCCATACATAAGAATTTGCAGGTCCATACAAAAGCCGTGACTAGGGGGGCTTGAGGCCATAAATCAGTCAATTTATATGCGTCACGTAATTAATGGACGTTCCCTAGCCTGTAATAAGCATTTTGATAGGCTGCCGTAAAGACGCTTTGGAACTGCTTATTGCCCACGGTTACCTGGGTAGCAACCCTGAAGATAACGAAGAAAACCGATGTCCAAGCTCAGCCAGAAACTCGTGTAGAGATGAATGGTAATGTTGATGTTACGCAGAGCTCACATTCCCTAAATTATTTGCCGGTAATGGAACCATTTGGTTACTCAAACAATTTTATGTTCAAAATGTCAAAATCTGCCACTTATCTCTAAGAGCGTGTGGCGTTCAGTGTAATTTTAGAAGCGCCCACATCGCCATATAGTCAAAAAGGGTGTTAAGAGAAAAACACACCATTGATGGCACTTCCGTGCGGCATGAATGTGTGCACATGTATCGAGAGCATCCATAACGGTCATTGTCATTTGCGCTGCTATATTAGTTTTGCACAAGATGCCACCCATGTATTGTCTATTCTTATTTTAGCTTGCAGCTGACTCTCCACCGCTAATAGGCCAGCATCAGTGTACCTAATAAGCTTTTTAAAGCATGAATCATCCAATCCTTACCATACATCCACCCTATTTCTTGCCATATACGTACCATAATCCTTGCTCAACATATCAATACCATATAATAGCATTACATTCGATTACCGTTTGCATTTGAAAAATCCGCCCACCTGATAAAAGCTATCAAGTGCATCAACCACACTGACGAATGAGTTGCATGCCAAAAACCCATCTAAGTGAGTTGTTCTAGTAAGCTCAATAACATTGCCCCGAATGGTTTCGATTTGTTTTAGCCGAATTAGTTCATGTAGGTTTGGAAAACAGTGTTATCCGTGAGATAAACTTACTCGCAGTGGTGCAGGTCGCAGTTCTTGGGCAATCGTAGAGGAACGCAATTTCACCAAACATATCCCCTGGCACGCGAACGCCGCACGGTACATCGATGTGTTGTTTGTAAACCTGGGCGAGAAAACGAAAAATAATGCCCGTTTGTTTCAAAACAGCGAAAAGAAAAACCCTACCGGATCCCACTGCAACCGGCTGACGGTTATTTCTCCATTGAGAACAAAATAGACCCCAAAGGCTTCGTTTCCTTCACGCAGAATCGTTCGACCTGCACTGTAGTAGTGAAAGCGAGCACAATCCGCCAACTTTTCACGCTTTTCCACCGCGAATCGAGAAAAGCATTTCATTTTGCGGAAAACAGCCGCCAACTTCAGCTTCTGCTCCTCGGTTCGGACGCACACCGGCTGATTAATAATGATTTTCTCCTGCAAGGTTAACCAAGATTTATCAAAAACTGTGGTAATGTCAATTTGATTGGTTACTGTACAAGTATCGATAGCAATCCCTTGCGGCTCTTGCGTCGGACAATAATGGCAATATTCCGGCGAGCATTGTCCCCGAACTCCTGATCCTCGATTTCCGATATCCAGTAGTTGTTGCAAATCACCATCCGAACCAAACTCCTGAAGCGAAAGCGTGCCAAACGACGACGCCGCATCTTTTCTTCCTGAGAAATTTAGTTTAATATAATGATATGAAGTACATTAAAACCGTTAAGTGGTTTACATCCGCTTTCTTTTTTGTAGCCATATTTTTCAGATTTTCAAATGCTTTTCGTTTTCGCCTCGATACAGAGTTAACTGTCCCCTTTGCTGCTAGAAGCAACGCCTACCGCAAACTGAAATCAACACGAAAAAGCACATCAAGCGCCGACAGACGATTGGGCTTTTCATCGATTTTTTAGCTTCTGACGATGACCGCTTGAACAGCGCTGCCATCGCCAAATCAACGATTCATCGATTTTTCAAACTGTCACATGTTCGCGTTCGTTGATGGAAGAAGAGTCTTTGAGTTCTCTAGCGGAATGTCCTCATTCGGTGATAGTAAAAACCTCTACTCCACCCTGCTAACCGAGTGTCATCTGGAAGGTTTAAAGCAAGAGTTGTTTGTACGTGAACGGATTGTAATTTTTATTCAACGTACGGAACTGTGGAATCGGATCAAACAGCACAGTTTGGAGTTTCACGAACGGTTTGTTGAAGCCGGAAACAATCCAGATTTGCTTCTGGAGCCACTAATCATTACACTGGACATAGATTACAGTACGTTGAAAAAGTTTGGTATGTTGGCATAATGATTAATATCAGACTATACATGTTATATGAATTTTGAAATCATTTTCAGACACCGACGTTCTGGAAAACTTTATCCGGGAGCCGATCTACTACGAAAAGGCATTCCGGGAGGTGGTACTAAGCATTGTAAATTCCTTTTTCGAACAACTGGAACGGTCGTTCAAGGTTCGACTGGAACAGATCTACTGCCGATTGCGGACAAAGTTGCCACTGGAGGAACGGTACTTGTTTCGGACGCAATCGAAAAACGTTTCCATCGGGTTGACGGTGTTTCGCTGCGTTGTCCAAGGGTACAGCTCTCTGCAGAAGTATATGTAAGTAGATATTAGGATCTTGACCACCTCAAATAGGTTACCGATAATGGCTGATCGAATGAATCGGTCACTAAAAGGTTTGATGTTCAAAGAGGGTAATACCATTGTTCCATTTTGAACTCACTACAGCAAGCTTTTGGTGCTACTTTTAAGAGTCACTCACAATTGATACGTTGCGGATGCGTTGACGTAAATTTGACAGAAAACCTATGGGAAAACTGTCAAATTCATGCAAACGCATCCGCAACGTATCAATTGTGGGTGACTCTTTAATGAACGGTCCTATGTATAAAACTGGGGTATATTGTGAACAGGCGAAGTGGGATCATATCCTTTCCCCATATATATTCTAGATGAAACTAATTATGTATCAATTCACGTGTTATGAAACTGAAACAACCACAGCTTTATCGAAACAATCAGGATTCAAATTGCTATCCAAAGGTTGCTTCAAAGGAGCAAATATTTCAAGCTAAACAATGCATTATGCCTATGAAACATTGAGAGGTTCTCTTCGTCGGCTTTCTCTTTCGTTAATAGTTTGTCTATTAAACGATTTGCTAATGTTTATGACGTATTGGATCCTTAATCACATTTTGTATTACCGTACCGTAGAACCTTATACATTGTTCTACTTGATTTTTTTTTTGAAAATATCAGGCATGAAGTCTTAGTATTTGAGATTTGTGCTCAGTCTAACGCGAAGAAAGAAGCACTCGATCCCATAATCCGTTTAAAGGGTGTCCCACATCTAATTGCAACACGAAAAAAAACGCTGTAGGAAATCTTGCAAACTTTCAGACAATGAAATAAAACCCAACAGTAAGCTTTTGGCATTTCATTTCATTTCAATACCATTACCATACGCTCACACAACATCTGTCTGTTGCGTCTTCTGTACGGAAACGTACTTTTTATTCATGTCTTCCTCAGATTTTAGCTCCTTGGGATGCCTTCATAATAGCCTAGAATTTTTTGAAGGGTATTAGTTTTGGTGCGTGGGGAGGAGGGTTCATATCCTTGAGTACAAAAGTGACCCCGTTGGCTTCGTACCACTCCAGGACAACGTTTGAATAGTGGCACGAGACTAGCTGGCCAGAAGACCGTAGGGTCCTCTTGTTGCTTCAACAGAGGAAGCAGATGCTTCTGTTAACACTCCTTGAGGTAGATCTCCCCGTTTACTGTCCCGGCAGTAACGAACGGCACTCCATTTGCCACATGAGCAGGTCGCTTGCAAAATCATGTATTTCTTGGCCAACCTTTCTGCTTTCTTACTTCCTTCGGAACATCCAACTTCTGCTGGGCGGTGATGATCAGTAGCCCGGGAGCTGCCAGAAATCCACCTTGACGTACGTCTCATCATCCATGATGAGACAATGAGGCGTCGTCAGCATCTGAATGTACAGTTTCCGGATCCGTGTCATTTTTCACCGTATTTTGCCATTCGTTATGATTTGAAGCCTTCTGCACTTTGCATGTATGCAGTCCCTCCCGGTCTTTGGCTCTCTGAACGAACGACTTGGACAGATTCAACTTTTGGGCCACATCCCTGATCGAAGCATTAGGAATCCGCTTAAACGCTTTTACGACACGCTTGTGCTCCTGATCACTAATAGAACATCCATTCTGACCGCATTTCTTCTTCCGTTCGATGCTCAGATTTTCGTAGTAATGTTTATTCACACGAATCACCGTTGACTGCACGATTACGAGTTGTTTTAAGATGTCCCGATAAGATGGTTGAAGATTTTCCAGGTGCTTGCGCAAAGTCTAATCGCGACGTTACCTTTCGGGTGACGCCATTTTTTTCAATTTCCTGACAGCGATAAAAACACAACAAAATAACACTCTAAACTACTTTTTCCCATATTTTTCCCAATATATAGGGTAAGGGGATGTAATGTTAACCTACCTCCTTTATTCGGCTTATGTACCAAATATGTCATTAATTCATCAATAATCAACAAATTTATGTTCCTATCAAGATGACGGATTTATTGAACGAAGTGGACCAACATACAGTGGAATTGCGGCAGACTACGGTAAAACTATCGGATATTATCGTTAAACAAATTAATAAACGCGAACACGTTGTACACATAAAACGTATATTGTCGAACTACTATTAAGTTAGGTTATCACACTAATGTCAAATGATACTTCTTCTCCTTCTTCATCTGCCCTTTACTGCAACTTCGCCCGATTTTCTAAGCCGCACAGGAGCGTATATTGTTTCTTCCCTTCTATATACGCCTAAACAAGTGCTAAAAACTACCTCCTCATCAGCCTTTTGTCGTCCATCTCGAAGTTGATCGAAAATTTGATCCTCAGCCGTTTTGGGTCCAGGAAAGTTCCCTCTACTATCCACCAACTGACGCGAGCAACTAATATCCTCAAACGAAACAGGTTCGCTGGATAGAAATCTGCGATGGCATTTTTGGACGTCGAAAAGGCCTTCGACGATGGTCTGGTGCTTAAGCTGCATCGATACAACTTCCCGATCTATTTTATTAGGATCATTAAAAACTCTCAAGACCTGGACAGATCAGTCTAGGCCTTCTTGAACAATACCCATTCTGATACATTTAACGATGATGCTGGTGTTCCTAAGGGTAACCTTTTTTATTCAACTTCTTCACGTCAAATGTTCCTCCCCTGCCGGGTTTCTTTGTTCTCAAGTATGGCCTGTTGTCTGGATAACTTAAATAATAACTCTACTGAGTTAATAGTACACGACACTGAAGAAGTCTGCACATTGTAGACTAAATACGCGTATTTGTCAAAATAAGCAATAAAGACAGTTGGAAAAAATCTGTCTGTATCGCTTAGATCATTCCCTATGACGGCAGTTTAATATCAGCGACTGAATAGTCATGAAGAAAACGGATATAATTTTAGGCTCAGGAAGTACCAGCACATTCGTCCCAAGCTTATTGATTTGCCCCTAGTAACGTGACGCACACGAACACACACTCAAATAGTCTGTCAGAATAACACAGTGAATCAATACAAACATAAATATTCTAGTACCGAAAAGCGCAAGAATGTATTGCAAGGTGTACTTCGAAGAACAGTGTTTCCCAAACTGGATTATGATGGATTTTGCATTCCCGTGATGAATTCCAAAGTGCTTTACCAATTGTCGCATAGATACAACTTTTTAACGTAGCCATGTGTCCAAAACCTTAATGTTCATGTTTTTGTTCAATGCGTTTCAATTATGAAAACGAAAAATTTGAACCCTGCAACCAAGTAAACAAACGAAAGATGACAGTCAAACGCACAGCATGCTATGCTGAACACATTGAAACCATCACAAACACACGCGTACAACACAAATAAACGCGGATAGGGAGACCTTGGTTGGACATCTCCCCGTCGATGAGCTGCATCATGCTCGAAAAGGTAAATTTTGAAGTCCTTTTTCGTTTGTAAGAACTATAAGTGTTGTGTCCGTACTCGCGTCGCGCTTCCGTTGAGTACCAAACATTAACTCAAAATTTGATGGCCCCCGGGCCCTTACATCTATAAATTCGGCCCTGATGTTGATGTTGAAAGATTTCAAATGCCATGTAATAATTCAGGACTTCCATCATCTTTTTTGTCATTTTTGACATGCGAAGGGTAAGAGTTTATAAGCAACAATCAATATGCAACATGCGATTTGAAATTGGTTCAGTGTTGTAGAACCCCTTGGTCCGAAGTACACCTTGAAGCCAGCACCTTACTATACATATTGGGCCTTTGTTTTGATTTGCTGTGTTATTTTGACAGAATATTTGAGAGTGTGTTCGTGTGAGTTCATTATTAGGGGCGCATTATTAAGCTTGGGACTGATGTGCTAGTACTGACTGAGCCAAGAAAAAAATCGTATTTGTTCGGAACCTACTGGTCTTAGAGTTAGTCTATGTTATAAGTTTAACGCTTGTTTTTTTTTTCAACTACATTAATGGTTTTGTTATTCTGAAAACCTAATTAAAAATATGTTTCAAAGTGCGAGTTGAAAATTTTTCGGAAAAAGGTATTTATTAAAATGTGGACAGTAATCAATGTTCGTTGATGTTATCTCGATGTTTTCTGACCTTCTGGGAAAATATTCGATCTTTTTCCAGAGCTTCTACACAAAATGGGATTTTTTTCCTAATGGAGGATTATTGTTTTGAATTTTTGGAGGGTTTTCTGTATTTTCGAATAATTCACAAAAACTTCTTCGATATACATCCGAACTTCAAAATTTTTTTTTTCTCCAGTTCTCTGAACTTCTGAAATAAAATCTTTAACTTCTATGCTAAACTTCAGGAAATTTTTCTTACCACCGAACCGATATGCCACAGAAAGTCATTGAATTGATCAATTCGATAAGCAATCAAATCTGTCAAACGAGGTGAGATAGAAACCGAAGAATTGTAATTCTTGTCTGAGTTTTAGACAAAATCGTCAAAAGGTCGAAAGTAACAATTGTAAACAATAACTTAAAACGTAAATTTCTTGAAAATGCTAGGTTGCAAACATCTATATCCACTACCGACGGGAAGATAATAACTCCTCCTAACTGTTTCTGTGCTGTTTTTTTTTGTGGGAGCAAGCAGATCTCAGAAAAATACGCTAGATGCCATTGTTCACAAATGTTACTTTCGACCTTTTGACTATTTTGTCTAGAGTTTGTGTCTTAGCTCATAGTTCGATGCTAAAGGCTCGAACGCAGTGATAATGGAAGCGGAACGGCAACGGCAGCGGAAGAACCTAATCTGACTTAACTTGCTTATCGGGTAGAAACCTGATTAGATCCAAGTTGATTCCAATTGGACATATCGGCGGAATTTGCGACAACTGTCAAACTTACCGTTTCCGTTCCGTTTCCGTCCATATTGCGTTTAGGCCTTAACAGTTGAGGAGATGGTGGAGGTGTTAACTTTATTTTAATATGGCGTCGTGGGCAATGAATATTATTACGGTCATATGAATGAAGTTTGTATAGGCTGCTTCTTCAGTTCTTCAATGGTTATCTCTTGAATTTCAGTAAAGTTTTCTCCTAATCCTCCTCGAAACACACAGAAGAACTTCTAGAAAGTTCCCTCCGGATCTTTTGGTAAGTTTCGTCATAAGCTATTGAGCAGTCGCTTCTGATTTTCTTGCAAATTCACTCCAAAAGTTCGGAATAGTTTCTTTTAGACTTTCTGAGAAGTCTGAGCAGGAATTTTTTTTCTGAACTTCTTATAAGTCCTATTCCTATTTCTATCGAGGAAAATCTTTTCAAAACATCGGTGGAGTTCTCTTCGGAACTAAATTTACTAGGTTAGTTTCATCCAAAATCTCGAAGAAGCTTATTCCTGAATTCTATGAAGTATGACCTTGAACTTCGCGGATGTTTTTTCTTAAATTTTGGAGTTATTATTGCTAAGATATTAACTACTAAGAAGTGCCCCCTATACTTTAGGGAAGTCGCTCCCTGACCTATGGAGAAGTTTTTTTTGTATGGAATTATTTTTCTGATCTTCTGGAAAGTTTTCTTCAGTACTTTGAAGAATCCCTCCAGAATAATTCTTTCTGAATCTGTAGGGAATTCCCTAAATTTTCTCATCATTTTCAACAATCTTACAGAAGTCCTTGGCTCTTTGATATGATATGAATTTGAATTTGATATGAGCGTTTATGAAAGGTTTTCTTGGATCCTTCTTAGAAGTGCAAACCATTGTTTGTATGTATAAGGAGTGTATCGAAAATAAGCAATCCACAAACTTTCTTTCAAATTATGTTGAAAACCGATATTTTATTCATACAAAAAATTGATCCTTTATTGTACGAGGTTAAACTTGAACATAATGAAGACCGGATGAAATTTAAGTTATTCCTTCACGAATTTTCGAACTTTGGATCGAATGTTCTTCATCAAGTTCCGGACAAGTGTTGCATCACATTTTTTGGACGCTTGAGCCCAAATTTTTTTGAACTCCTGCATGTTCCCAGCTGCCTTACCAGTCTTCTTGAAGACCCTCTTCACGATTGCCCAGTAACGTTCGATGGGTCGAAGCTGAGGACAATTTGGTGGATTGATATTTTTCTCAACGAAATATATACCCTTTTCCGCAAGCCAATTGAGAGAATTGGCATAGTGAGCCGACGCTAAATCCGGCCAAAACAGTGGAAGTGTACTATGCTTCTTATATAAAGGCAACAATCTCTTCTGGAGACACTCAGATCGATAGATTTCCGCATTTATAGTTCCGGTAGTGTAAAAAATGGATGACTTCAAACTACAGGAACATATTGCTTGCCATACCAGTACCTTTCGACCGAATTTCTCCACTTGAATCGACCTGTCCGCATCGCTCACATCCTCCCCAACGACGGCAGTAAAGTATTGTGGACCTGGAAGAGTTTTTGAGTCCTCCTTTACATAGGTCTCATCGTCCATCAAAACGCATGCATCCGGACGCTGCAAAATACGCGAATACAATTTTCGGGCCCTTGTTGCTGCTCGCTTCTTCTGTTCTGCACTTTATTTCGAGATTTTCTGCTTCTTGTAGGTCTTCAGGTGGTTTCGCCTCTTGATACGCTGGATCATTCCGACACTCGTTCCTGCTTTTTTGGCCAAATCACGTATTGACATTGATTTGTTCTTCATGATTAGAGATACCACTTTCTGCTCCAGTTACGGGTTGGAAGAACCGGGTTTTCTGCCTCTTCCTGGTAGCTCATCCAAAGAATAGTGTTCCCCAAACTTATTAATGATGGTTTTAACACTCGCATGATGAATTCCATACCGCTTCGCCAATTTTCGCATAGTAATACCCTTCTCACTTAGCCATGTGTCCAGAACCTTAATTTTCACTTCCTTTTCAATACGCGACATTTTGAAAACGCAGAATTTGAACCGCACAAACAAGTAAACAAAAGAAAGCTGACAGTCAAACGCACAGCATGCAGTGTTCAGAGCATAAAAAACCATCACAAATACATGCGTACAACGCAAATGTATGTGGATAGCTTATATTCGATACACTCCTTATGAAATACTGAAGAATATTGTGCTTCGCATTTTCGTAGAACTTCCGCGCGCGCTTATTCCATTGATGTCTCCTGCCGTTTTTTTAAATTCAATTTCTTTCTATTTAAGCTTTGAGTTTTTCACTTACTTTGCCACGGCGTTTGTATATTTGTTTTGCTGGTAACATCTCCACAAAAGCCTCTGGCGATTTCCACATTCATTTTCATCAGTTCAACTATTTGATGTTTCTTTAATGAAAAGTGGACACTTTTCGCTAGAATGAAATTGTTTTTCTGTTAATTCACCTAAAAACAATAACAAAAAAAATAATGGCTTAAGGTATTTCTTGCCTTCAAGAAACGCATATTAAAACAAACTTACTCGACAGAATGTGGTAGATCCACTTCTCGGTTTTCTCAAACGTCAAACGTTGCGAAAATGATTTAAACACTCCGTGAACATTGAACTTAGGTAAACAATTCTGTTGTATGTTCTCGTATTGATGTCAGGATTTGCATTCCGTTCTTGAAAAATATGCTAGCGCATGCGTTTTTCATTCGTCGTCATTTTGAACACGATACCTTGAATGTAAACACCAATCATAGTATTTTTCATCAAAGGCTCCAGCTTTACCTCAGCGAAATTTTTAACTCCGACGACAATATTTCAAATGTTACCTTGAGTTGAATGTGTCCGTATTAATGTAGATACAGCCCGTATGCTTAGAGTTGACTACCTGAATAATTTTAGAGCTTTTCTTAAAATTAATTTGGAAGTATTCTCAAAATTTAGTTTGATCAGAATGTTCCTAAGAATTCCTTGCTCCTCATGCTGTAATCAACTTTTCATCACTTCAAAACATTTCAACATCTTTTCAATACCCCAACAGCCTGCAATCGGTTTGGTTGTGTTCCGCCGATCCACACCGCATTGCCATCACCGGCGAAATCAAACGGGCTCCCAAGTGTGAAGATTGCGGGACTTCCATGCAGGAACACCAACGAATTCGAGCCGTTTCGGATTTTTGCACCGTCCGCGCGTTCGCCTCCGATTGCCTCAAGACCCGTACGACCGTCGGTCTGATCTATCAGAGCATTCTGGTTCGTTTGGCTGACGATCTGTGCGAACCACTGAAACTGGGTCACGAATACGTCATTACCGGAGTGTTCAACCCGTTGAACCAGCTGTTTGACGCGTGGGCATTAGAGGAACTGTAGTGATGGAGTCTACCATGGGGTTGGTATCCGACCCGGATGAGTTCGAGATGATTGAGAGACGGCGATTGAAAGATGATAGCGTAAGAAATGACGAGGAGAACGGTTGTTGCAGTTTGCTAGTTGAAGTTTCAAAACAAACTGGGGGCGAAAAGCAGCTGGGCATTTTGATGGCATCAGAATCCCATATCATCGATGAGGGTGTTGAAGCTCCTGAGTCACAGATAATATTTGAAGATGGGGACGATGAGATATTGTCTGTTAATGATTACAAAGCAAACCAAATAATATCCCAGGCTGTTACCTTATCGTGGAGTAGTAACGGTAATGAAACGGACGACAAAAGGCCGCTTCAAGCAACTTTGACATTCGATGCTGAGAATACTCAAAACTGGAAGTTTACGCAAATTCATGCATCTGAAGAAACGTCGGAAAGTCAAGATTCTAATATACTTGACTTGTCACAAAGTTCATCGGTTCAGATTAAACAAGAAGACAACGACTTGACGGTATTGCTCTACCGAGAGCTTTTGGCAATTCCGGACTCCATACGCAATCTATATTCCTCCATATCTGAGAGATACAGTGACTACTGCTTTTCATACATGCTAGCAGCTCAACTCTGCCAAGAAGAAATCCCCATGAGCTCTTATAACCAACTCAAGCTGAGTCTTCTGCTAAGCATAGCATCGATCCAGAACACTAGCCAATCGCATCCTTTCCACATAATGGTTCTTGGAGCCGATACTTCAATATCGCATCTTGCAATGACTTCCGTTGGACAGTTGGCTCGTCGTTTCATAGCTGGAATGTTTGACCCCCTAGCGGGCGGTCGAGTTCTTGAAGACAACTTTGTTGAATGTGGGGCTACAACGTTGTCTCGTACCGGAGTCTGCTACATCGGCGATTGGGCCATGCAGAAACCAAGCAACTCATCACGCATTCTGCGGGAGCTTGAATCCGAACAGGTGATCATCGAAAACCATCCGATAACCTACCCATTGGAGTGTGCAATTTGGAGCTGCTGGAACTATACAAAGAAAGCCAAGCAGGATCTCAGTACGATCATAACGTTTTTGAAGTAAGTCGTTGGAAAGTATTTCCATAGATACTCGCCCAAACTATGTTTTCTACCTTTCAGCGCCTTCGGGATACCAATCGTTCAACCGGAGCAGGCTCCGGAAGCAGTAATGGACTTTATACTGGAGAGGTCTCTCGTTGGATATGAGGCTGACCACGATCAAGTGCTGATCCCTGAAGAAGACATCCGACAGTTCCTAGCAATTCTGTTCCATCAACCAGTGCATATATCAAAGGAAGCTTCCAAGTTACTCAGTGATTATTTCGTTGCTACCCGACTAAACGTACCAGGTATGTCGTTGGATCAAATTGAAATGGTCGATTGATGATAATAACTTCTCCTTGCCAGAATCTCTCACCCAAACCTCATTTTCGGCGTTGCACAAACTAACAGAAGCTCATGCTCGGCTTTGTTTTCGCAACGAAGCGACTCGAGTGGATGCCGTTGTTGCCATCATGATATGCGAACGCTTCATCCACGCTATCTTCTCCAATCCAGGTAACGCAGCCCCCCTCAGTGATAGCTTCGAAACCATAGATGATCTAGAACAAAACTTTCACAACTTCGACCAGTGGTTAAAGGTTTTTCTCAGAGACATTAATCATGTTTAGAAACTATATTTATTCTAGAAATTGTACATTTTTGCTTAGTATAAGTAGCCTAAATATAATCGACCATCCCTTTGATCAACTCGAACGTATCTTTAGCGGTACTCTCAATTCCGGACGGGGGGAATAGGAAACCATGCGTTCCCGTGTCAGGCAGATTTACCGAATAGCTGTACTTGATGCCGGCTTCATATCGAGCGAACTCCACCGACGTACCCGAACTTGGGTAGCTCATTTCACCTTCGCTGTCAACTCGGTAGGAAATGTGACTTCCAGAACCTCGTAAAGCTTCCACTGCGACAGCTGCCATTTCGTGAACATCACCAGATTGCTCCAAACCCTTCAATCGGTTCTGATCCGGATAGCCAATCGTTTGACCGTACGAGTGCAGGGAAAGGTAGATTTGAATGTTGCGTCGGCCGTTAGTCAAGAATTTACTGAGTGCCTTGGTTTCCGGTTCGGAAAGGGCTTTGTATCCTGAGTAGAATTCACTACACGCAGATTTCGATGCGCCCTCGTGATTCCAACGGTGATCCCAGTTACGGTTCAGATCTGTCCCGAAGCAACTTTTGTCCGAGTCAACGGAGAGGGAACTCTGCGACTGGAGCCAGTTGAGGCTGAAAAGAAATCACATTCAACAGATCATGCGAGGAACTGCAAGTGTTTTCATACTTACGCATTCGATATAACTCCGGAACTTTGAGTTTCACGATAGATAGATCGTGATTTACGCCACATGCGGTCATATTCGTGACTGTATTCATAGCCATCTGGATTTAGAACTGGCAGAATGTACCAATCCATTAATTTTATGTTCTCCATCTCCGTATCTAAAAATATAATAATGAGCAAAAATACACGGCAAATACTTTGGCTATACTCTACCATTACTGCTGATCGCTTTCACTAGCGAATCCAGGAGCCAGGTGGCAACACTTGGTCCAATCCACTCCCTGCCATGAGCCCCTGCCTCTATGAACACGGCAGAGCGCTGACCTCGTTTCTTGCCTTTATTCGTCTTTTTCCCCTTCATATACTTCGAATTGCTGACTTTACCCCCAAGCGATCGCCTTCCGTCGAACCGAACTTTCACCACAGTCATAGGCCGCCCCTCAAAACTTCTACCAATATGAATCAACTCCACATTCTTAGGAAATCTTCTTCCTAAGTAATTCATAAACTTCACTACATCTCCATATCGATGGTAACGATACCACGTCAGTGGGTGTCCATTCAGCACCTCCATCTCAATCTGCTCTCGCCTGGTCATCTTGGGGTTTTCGTACAGAATCGCCTGTCCCAGATTGCGAATAACGATTTCCTTCGTTATGTCTTCATCTTGCAGATATTCGGCCATAGTTTCCAGCATATGTGGAGGCACAAGAATATCGTTAGCTCCCCGGAGGGCTGGTCCCTTCCACCATTGAAGCTTGACACCCTCCGGAGATTGTCGGTAGCTTTCCAGCGATCGGAGATGCTCGGTGGTTCTTGGATAGATACGCCACAGCTGATAGCCACTGTAGTGAACCTTGGTGGGATGCGATAAATGAGTTGTGGAAGGAACTTGAGTGGTGGATTTCGGTTTCCTAGTAGTGGTAAATACATGTTGCGCCAAAACACCAAGCCATGTTTCCGGTTTTTGAAGAGGGTCAGATGCTGGAAGGAACGGTATCAAAGGTTTTGGAGAAGTTGGTTTGGAAGTGGGCGCTTCAGTTGGTTTGTCTACTCCAAAGAGATTTGGAAGCCAACCGACATTTGATTCGGTGGTTGTTGGTGCCACTGTTATCTCAAGAGGTTCAACGGGATTTTCAGTAGTGAGTTCGTTGTTCCACATATTCCATGGGTTGAAGAAATCCCAAGGCATCATAAGCTGGAACCAATCAGTGAAAGAGTTTTCTTCAGTTACCGTATTGGTATCGAATGCAGGAAGCTGAACCTCCGGTTCTTCAATTTCGTGGTACAAATACGGTGGATAGTGATACCAAGGTTGCTGCTTCTCGGTAGCCGCATTAACTCGCTCGATTTGGGTCTGCGCGTCTCCATCGGAAGTACTACGTGTTGGTCGTTTGTTCAGCTCGACGATCCTAGGAGTCGTTCCACGCGATTCATCGTAATCATCGTAATCCACCGAAGTTCTAGGAGCAAATCCCAAAGATCGAACAAACCTTCCTATAGACGAAAACAGTCCTGTGAAAAAGTTCCCTCCACCACTTCCACCACTGTCTTCCCCACTATCATAATCATCCGTTTCTTCATCACTATATTCCTCAATGCTTGACGGTGGCTTTTGCCTCTTCACCTTTGTGGGTTCGACATTTCCTACATCACTGTTCCCATCTTCATAATCGTAGTCTTTGTCATTCACAAAGCCTCCAGCCTGATTGCCAGTTTCCTCCTCACTTTCATCGAGTTCCTCACTGTTTTCGTCTTCTTCTTCCTGACTACCCTCATCATCCTCGTCGTCCTCTTCGTAGCTTGTATTGGCAAACCCCGTATAGTAGTCTCCCTCTTCCGATTCACTTTCTTCACTGCTGCCATCTTTATCGTCTATCACTGCTTGCGACAGTATCGGCACCGTTGCCGGAGTTGCTGGACTATACTCACTGGTTACATGAATATTCGTAGTTAGTTTATTTTTATTCGAGTGTCCCGTTGAACCCACTCCCAAGGGAATCCCACCTACCGTTACCCGCTTCGAATCATCTTGTGCAGGATATTGTTTCGAAGTGAATCCTACCGGAGTTGTAACTAACTCCTTTTCATTCATTTCAATTAAGTTCCGTTTGATCTTCTTCGAATTCTTCACCACTTTCTGCTTCGGAAATTTCAGATCCTGATCCTGATCGTCCTCAATAGAAATGTACTCAGTGCTGACGAAAGCATCCTGCATGTAGTTATACATACTCTCCAACATACCGCTAATGGAAGAGATCATCGGTGGATCCACGTAGACAACCTGTTCGATTGGTTTCCTGTGCTTCGATGGCTTTATCTTTTTGTATACTGCCTTGTTAGGCCGGGGTGATGTGGTCGACAACGTTCCCTTCTTCTTGACATTCGCCTTAGGATTTTTCCTATTGATCTTCTCTGGCTTTGTCATTGGAGTTGTTGGCGTTTTTTGTACCGTACAGTTCATAGTAAAGTACTTCCGCAATAGTTCGAGAGTCTCCGGAGAAATTGTTGTGTGATTCTTGAATGCTGGTGGTTTCTTGGTAGGTTTTTTCAACATTTTTATTGGGCGTGTCGTTGTTGTTTTTGGTTTCGGGACATGCTCCACATGATAATCTCCTTTGTAGATTGGGGTTGTGTCATCCAATGTATTTAAAACAGGTGACAAGTCATCCGCGTAGTTCACCGTGCTTGTGGTTGGTGGATCCGTTGTAGTCGTAGCGCGAAATATCGTCGGCAAGGTCGTCTTGTTGTTGCCCCATAATAGATCTACATAACCACCGGGATCGTTGCCGACCAAGTATTGATAGTAATGCAAAGGATTCGTAAAATTGTTCTTAGTGATAAGATCGTTCTTCGTTACATGTTCGCTTGACTGTGTCGGGCTCAGTAATTTAATCTTGTCCACTTCGTACTTATCGATCTTATGGTTATTCACATACACTGCATTGAGTCCCAAACATGCACGAAGTGCCAGAATGAATATGTAAAACTTTTCAGCAAACATTGTCATCAATCCGAATGACAGTAAACCGAACCGAACGCCTTGAATAATGCAGAAAGACTAAGGCAACCTTGATTTTCAATCCGAGCACTTCCCATGCGCCAGTGCTCATCTACCGGAACCAAAGCGCCATCTAAATCTCAGAAACTCACTCGAAATCAATGAACCAGAACCGGTGCACTTGTTTTCTGCCAGCCAAGATCCGCGATTATCCCGCAAGCGACAACGACAACGAAACGGTTGACAAAGTTTCTTGGATCAGCAGCGCATGGGACCTAGGGCAAGTGAGCCAGTTTTGGCACTTGCTTGAGTATATGGACCTAGTGAGGAATAATAGTAGTACAATGATTACAATAATGTATGGAGTTTTGGGAAATTGTAAATCAAGAGAAATATTCCGTGATGTTCCCTTATTCCAATTAGCCCCTAATTCCGATCACTTCAAACAAAAGGTTAAATTATAGCTACTTGACAGAACAATTCTATCAATATGTTATCCTATTTTTGTGAGATTATATGCCTTCAAAAAACTTGTATAGCAACTCAGTATGCTGTGATTTACTGTTTGAAATATAAATAAATAATGTTGATCGTCAGGTCGGACGCCATATTTGTTGCTAGCTTAGAGGAATGAGTAACAACCTCGATCACTTTCTAAATCAATTTTCTTGATAAAAATCGCAAGATTCGGTGGAAAAGCAGTAACACAAGACAAAATAAAGGTATAAAATTATGATTTTCGTGTATTTTTCTTTAGTCAATGTCAAATTGCATCGGCTGTGATGAAAATAAACATTTTTACGAATTCCTTTTTCCAATCATTAGATTTCGACAGCTGTATCGCAATGGCTCGGCAGAAACCCGATCGGAAAAATATGCGCTATGAACGTGGAAGACTCAATGATGCTGTTAAAATGGTGAAAGCTGGATGTTCCATCCGAAAAGCGGCGAAAATGCACGGAACTTCAAATTCAACACTTCGCAAGAAAGTGATAGAAAAGTATTCCCGACACAATCCTGGAAAACCAACAGTTCTCAACGAATCAGAAAAAAATAGCGTATTGTTGATTGGTTGCTGATCAGAGTTAAAAACTGGATTCCCTGTGGACACAAAGAGGTTGGTGGCATGCGTAGCGCATTTTGTACAGAAATCAGCACGACCCAATCCATTCAAGAACGGAATACGTGGTCGAAAATGGATTACTTCGTTCATTAATCGCCATCCAGAAATCTCGCGACGAGTTCCAAGCGTAATGCCAAAGCATCGGGCTGCCGTTTCAGAGCCACATATCAGGTCATGGTTCAGCGAAATTCATAAATATTTTGAAGAAGACCAGCTGTCCCAAATCCCTGAACAAGGAAGTGATACCACTTCCCCACCAAGGAAGTGGTTTTAGCTGGTTCCGGCCAGAAATACGTCCATGCTAAGGTAGGAAACTCTGACCGTGAATCGTACACTGCGCTATTCTGCGGTAACGCTGCTTGACAGTTGGCTCCAACGCTTATGCTGTATCCATGCAAATCACGAATGCACGCGGAGATTTGGCAGAAGTTGCCTGAAGGATGGGCCGCTGGAAAAACAGAATCAGGGTGGATGAACAGAGACACATTTTTCCTATTTCTCAAGGATGTATTTTATCCATGGCTTGTTAAGCCGAAAAAAACCGTTCCCTGTAATAGTTGTTCTCGATGGACATAAATTTCACGTCTCCCCCCAAACGACAGAGCTTTGCGTAGAAAAACACATAATCCTGATATGCTTTTCACCGAATTCGACCCAAGTAACACAACCTCTAGACGTCAGCTTTTTTAGACCACTCAAAACCCTTTGGAATCAATTTCTGGGGGAATGGATTAAGGATTGAGAATAATGGTGAAATGCTTCCCAGGAAAGATATGGCACCGCTATGAAAACAAGCTGTAGATCGAATGACCAACCTACACTCGACCTTGATTAACGGTTTCAGGCGTTTTGGCTTATACCCGTTAGATCCCGATGCAGTCAACTATGCAGCTCTTATGGGAAAACACACTGAAGCATTGTCAGCACAACCTGTGGTTCCAACAACGAAAACGAGAGAACCGTAAAATGATGCTGATAATGATTACTTATAAAGCGCCTCGAATCTTTCTTATCACCGGATCAACTAAGAATATTCGTAAGCTGTCGTTCCGTTGGAGAGCATGGAGCTGTTATAGATACCAATCATTACCAAGTGTGGACAAAAGCTATAGGAGCTTTGGATGAAACATCTCTTACCAAAACCTCTCGGAAAAACAAAAGAAAAGAGATGAAAGACAGAGAAAAAACAGTGGAAGGTTCTAACCAAACAAGCAAAAAAGCAGAAAGAAAATAAATTGCCGAAGACTTGTTTAATTGGTTTAATGCTAAAATTATTTCTTCATTAAAATTCACTTCTAAGAAAATATAGCAAATTGAAACATTGTCTGCTATGCTACATAAACAATTTCATATCCGAATAATTAAAGGTGATTAGAATTAGGAACACAAATAAACAAATTTAGGAACAATGCTATTTTTAGCGATTGGAATTGGGGAAAAATTGTGCAAATGGTTTTCAACTGTTTTGGAAAATATGAGAACGTTGATTTTGTTATTCTTATTTTTAATGAATAGAAGAATAAATTTAAAGCATATTGCATTATAAAAGTCATCAACTGCTTGAACATTGTTGTTTTTACAGCTTTAAAACATTAGACAAGGCCTAAGGCGAACGGAATAAGGGTACATCACGGTATAGAAGAAATAAGCAGAGATTGTGCCAGTTCATAAATATGAAGCATGGATACTTAAAATTAATTTGATTAAAAACAAGATACATCGTGTATTGTATCATCAAGAACTTAGTGTTTACCCGTGAAATAAAACGTTCAATCTTAACCACGGAGTAAAACATTATAAGATTTCACCTTTTATTGAATAGTTTTAGATTCCGGTGCGCTAATTGATACTATTCAGATTCTTCCTGTCAGACTTCCGTTCCTTTAAACCGAAACTAGAGTGTGTTTCGCTTGATAAATGGTAAAAACAAAACCATCGAGAAAGTGAGCAAGGTTTTGCTAAGTCCCAAAAAGAACTGTTTCGACTTTAATCTATATTCTCTGTCGCCGATGAAGGTTTTTGATATTGATAACGCCTGTGTGTATGCCACCCATGGCGTGGGTTAAATCCGTTACTACGTTGGATTTTCACTAAGGCCGATAACCCCTACACACTTAGAAAATTTTACAGTATTCGGTAGTTTTCAGCTGTTGAAAGTTCGGTAATCCGATTTAACGAATTTCGGTAAAATTTGACAAGTTCCGGTATTTTTTACCGGAATACTGTAAAATTTCACTAAAATCCGGTAAATCGGATTACCGAACGTTAAACTGTTGAAAGTTCGGTAATAAAATATCGAATACTGTTAAATTTTCTAAGTGTATACGACCAATAAAGTAAGAAGTAACGCTGAAACTAGTGCTAGAGATAAAATAATAAGAGAATTGTGTTGCAAAGCCAGATTATTGAATACACTAAGGTTTTTTTTGCACGGTTTTTTTACACGGGTTATTTTCGGCTATAACTCCAGAACTAAACAACATATTGACCTTATTCAAATCACATTTTACGTTTTGGGCCAAAAGTAATCATATGAAAGTTTTTCAAAAAATTCACAATTTTTGGTGTAAATACTCAAAATTTTAAAAACTGTATTTTCACCATTGCGTGGAAAGGTAACGCATACAAAAAAAATCCAAGCAATATAAAATGTTAAAGCTTGCGAATTTATCAACTCTATTTAGTCTTTTTTTACACGGTTCCATACTAAAAGTGGACCGTATCCCCCGTGCAAAAAAAAACCTTAGTGTACTGTACAATTGTTAATTAAACTTCAATACAATGTAATCAGTTGTTTCCAAATATAGCGACTACAATTTTATATTGTGCTAGAACTAATTACGCGCAGTGACTAGCGCCAAAACTGGCTCACATACCCTACCATCATATCTAACATTTGTAAACTTGGATGCGGTCTAGTTCTTGGATCTGCACATGATACTCACCGCCAGCAGGGGCTCATAACGAGCACGTGAGTAATTTTGAACGTTTGATCTTTGGCGGGACGAGCTGTCTTTCACCAGTTGCGTATAGAACCAGTCAGCTGGAGACAATGATTACTATCACATCGTGCGCAAACATTGTAAGTAGGTAGGCAGTTGTTTGCTGTATGGTTGTTTGCATACAATAAATGATGATGATGATGCGGCTGGCCATTAGTTCAACTATCAAGGTGAGAGTTATAGTTTTTTGAAAAGAATCTAATGGTTGTGCTCCCCACCGTCACTTTCGGAGAAAGCTTTCAGTTTCTATAGTGATTTGATAGCGAAAGTGAGCTGCAGCTCGAATGAATTTAACGAGATGCAAACTTGTACGATGGTGGGAAAGGGTGTTCTGAAATATCGGGAAGTTTGTCACACGTACAACGTAGTTCAACCTTAGAGTTGTCCTACCCTCGATCAGGTATGTTGAACTAGTATATGTCCAGCCGTAGCCAATCTTCATTTTTCTTACACCAACAATTCGACTTTTGATTTCTAATTCCTACGGATTATAGGCTATTATCGGATAATATAGGTGAACCTGCCCAGGTAACCAGTAAGCATTAGCATATGCAGTAAATCAACCCTAAATCTGCATATCAGATGCTAAGACATTGGTCAATAAGTCCCTGGCCTAAGTAGGAAAACAACATGGTTTTTACACTTTGCCCCTTGCCTATCCTGCATAGGGTAGTATGACAAAGGGTTATGTGCCTGATCGGATACTACCGTTCAAATGCCCTCCGCTTGTTTTCAATCATGTATCTTTCATTTTCAAAAGCCTGCCGTTGCCTATACCTATCAATACACTTTCTCTTCATGTCTTTGCGTTCTAGCAATAAAATTACTGCCGCTCCTAGCGCTTCGCATGGAGATGAGAGATCATCTGCTTCTGAAAACTTCATCAAACATGTTATTGTCAAAATGCATTTTTATTCATCAATATAATCTCCTTTTAGAGTGAAACTTCCTCACTTCCTCATCTGAGCCAAATCTTTTTCCACGGAGCATCTTTTTGAGTTCTTCGAAGAGCTAGTAGTCGCTGGGGTTCAAATCTAGAGAATATGTCGGATGCGGTAGCAATTCGAAACCCAATCCGACCATTTATGCGGTTTTTTTATTGACTTGTGACACGGTGCATTGTCAACCGAGTCGCTGTTAATTTTTTTTCCATGATCCAAGTAGTCAGTGAATAAACTTCCATGCGCATCCCAAAATACAGTCAACCTTCTCAGTCAATGTTTGAGTCTTTGGACGCTTTGGTCGGCTTTCTCCGTCTGCACGCCACTCAGCAGACTGCCGATTTGAATCCGGAGTGCAGTGAAGCCATGTTTCATCCATTGTGATGTATTGATGCAAAAATTCCTTCTTTTTTCGAGTGAACATCTCCAAACAGCTCTTTGAATCATCGACTCGTTATTGTTTTTGCTCTGGTGTCGGAAAACGCAGCACCCATTTGGAAAACCGCTTTTTCATACCCAAAGGTTCGTGTATGATGGTGTAACCACTACCTTTTGATACCTACAGAGTGTCAGCTATCTCTTGCAACTTCACTTTGTGATTGCCCATGATGATTTTTCAATATTTTCCGAAATAACTGCCTCATTTGGCCGATCAGAGCGTTCAGCATCATCGGTGTCCGTACGACCACATTTGAAATTGGTAAACCATCGTTTGATGATCGGTTTAGATGAGGCAGAGCCCGGATAATATTTTTCAAACCAAGCTTGGATTTGAACGGTGTTTTTTTCATCAAAAAGAAATGATATACCAACACACGAAATTGATTTGAATCCATCGTTTTTAAGAATCACAAAACTGACGCCACTTAAACCACTGTAACTCGATAAATAATAAAGCAAACATCATGAAATTTTGACAGTTATCATTTGAAGGTTGGTACTTTTGAAAAATTATATGGGTATTTTATAAGTGGTACCATCTGGTAGTTGGGCCAGGAACTTCGTGACCGATGTGTTACAAACTTTGTTTTAGTATTATATCAGCCAGAGCTCGAAACAATTGACACCCGTCGTGAACGATGAGTAAAAAAATATTCAGTAGGTACAATTTTCGCTCTCTTCATTTCGTTCTATCAGTCACGCAATATATTCGAGTTTACTATTTTGCTATGCTCAGTCATTCCGTTGTCCTCGTGTTTCACACAACTCATTCACACCACAGCAAAGCACACGGCTATTCAATCCTCAAGAGATTTTTGTTGCTTGACTGAATGTTCTTGTAACCAGTCATTCATTTTCGCATTTATGAGTGATTTTTTTTTGCCACAGGATTTCAAGTATTCCCGAACATGGCTGAAGGCAAAGGAAGCCAAATGGCCGAAATCGCTACAGAGTTTGTGGGGCATTTGTTCGAGAAAAGGCATTTGCAGGATCGATTCGAGAAGTTTTGGTTTTTTCCACTTCATTTTCCTCAAATGAATGACTGTTTTTTCGTCTTCACGGTAGAACGTTGAAATTGAATGAGTTGTTTGCACTTACGTACATTCACTGCTTTCTGGAACGAATGAATGATCAAAGTAAAGCAACACAAAACAAGTTGACTCATCTTGCACAAGAGATTCATGAAGGCAAATTTGTGTTTACTTCATGTTCGCTAGGAGCAGTGCGTGATGACTAATATTTTGACTCAGTCAGGGTGCAATTTGAGAATTGAATATGATATTTTTAAGCTCTGATATCAGCATCTTGAATGCTATCTGCTGTAAAGTTGGATTTCAAATGTGCTATTTCAAATGCGTGCAGTTGTTCACAGAGCTCGTCCATAACAAAGACATTTTTTAATCAGTTCGTTTATTTGTTAGGCTCAGGCGTGTGTAAAACTTTGCGAAGCCGATATTCAATATTATAATTAACAATGTTTTATTTTTCGATTTTAGTACAGTGGGGTGCCAATTACTCGTGGCTAGCTTGAGGTTAATGGGGCACTTTTTCGTTTGAAGGGGCTAGACAGGTAACTTATTTCAAGTATCAGTTGCTGCTCATGGTTGCGACTACTACCAAATCCTCGGTCCCTGTAGTCCCTTTCTGGAACTAAGCCGCAGATGGGTGGCCACAGCTTGCGGGCAGGTATAAGTTGCATACACCGACAGGGAATTTACTAGAAAGGAAGGAAGGGGGATGATGACGTTACACTCTTAAATCAGACAATTAAAGGAATTCGGAAATCGTTTGCATGTAGGGGACATCACGCATTCCCAAAACATCTCTTACCTCGCGGAAGCGTTGTCTACCTCGGGCTACTAAGCGTGCTCTTGAGGCACCGTTATCCGGGCAATGCCAAACTGCGTGAGGTTCCGCACCTACATAAATTGCTATCGACGAGGTTAATTCTGTAGAGATGTGCGTCTAGCGAGTAGTGGTTAGACATAAGTCTTGACATCACACGAATGAAACCGCGACTTACATCCAGACCTTTGAACCACGATCTCGATGAAACATTTGGAATAATGGAATGTAACCACAACCCAAGAGAAATACTTGTTCAATCGTTTTGCCAACTTTGAAGAGGACTCTGGCGTACTAATGAGAAGAATTCATCATGTGAAATTCTTCTTTCAAGAAACTCATTTTCTTGTGCGCCCACCATTGCTAGTGAGTCCGCGTTCTCATTGCCTAGAATTGAGTAATGTGAGGGGACCCATACAAAGGTAATCTTAAATGATCTTTCGACCAACGCACACATCTGCTCTCTTATTTGTTCCTTATTCCAGTGCATCTTCCTTTATTGCTTTTCGAGCTTATTCCCGAGTAAAGCTTAACGTCTTAAAGATATCAATTCGAAAACCTATCTTGATATCAACATCAAATGAAAATGTAAAATTGATTTCACTTCACAATTGTCCAATTTGATATCAAATTTAGTCAACTTTCTGTAATCTTTCGTCAACTTTACTTTTAAAATAGTAGTTTCAATTTCAATGTCTTGACAAAACATAAAGTGGGATACTCATTTGACTATCAACAGGAAAAAATGTACTGTAAATTGACTTTTTAACTTGCTCTCACTGATAGCAGGATCAGCTTGAAATTTGATGTAATAGAATTAAATTTTTGCTCAATTTTGATCTTTGATCGATAGAAAAAGCAACCTGAGTTATCATTATCAGCATCATCATATTTTGTTTTCTTTTTGATCTCATACTTTACCCGGGTCGCTTGTCACAATGAGCTCATTAGCTAAAGTTTAATGCATTCGTTTGACTATGAGTCTCGAGCAACCATACCCTATGACCTGGGAGTGGGCAAGGGCTGTTCAGTCACAGGAGAAGTAAATTAAGTATTATTATCTTCTATACCCAAACAGTCAAGAGAAGCAGTGAAGTGTCAATAGTAGACGTTAAGACCTAAGAAAAATAGTACCACGGATCGCCTTTTCCGATGGTAGAAATCCATCACTCAGGTGACCCCTAATTCACGGCATCAAGTGACCTCTGGTTTACCGTTCCAATGTTGGTCAGCCTAGTTATTTATAAAAATCCGAAATAATCCACCGTTGGTGAGACTGAACCCTTCTTACACTTCACCAGATATTTCATATATTCAGTCTATAAGGCCAGTACTCGAAAAAAATGCATCAGACAAAAGTGTTTGCCAAAAATCGCGAATCAAAAGGTTCGGATTACACTTGAAATAATCCAACACCTTCCGGGCCTTCACGGGGTCAGCTGTCTTCGATTTTCTTCCACTTCCAGCCCACCGCTCAGTCGTCTGGGACACCTTAAACAATTTTACCACCCGAAACACAACTGTATGGGTCATTCCCAGTTGTCTTCCGATCCATCTCATGGTCGCAGTCGGATTTTCCATGACGGAGCGCAATATTACCCGGTGATTTTCTTCTTGTTTCGATGACATCTCAATAACCACGAAATTTTGCACACGTAAACAATTCACTCCAAACTAGTTATACCCAGCTTTTCATCAATTTTTACCCACGGACAAAAAAGTTACACACGGATAAATATGGTGCATTTTTTTCGAGTACTGAGCTAACATTTGCATGAAAAAAATGGTCATAAATTGCCGATTTTTCATGGGTTAACCTTCACACGCATTGACGAAACTACCCATGCAGCATCAATCATAGTAGCCCATGAGTCAGCAGACAAAATTTGACAGCTCTATCAGTCGAACTCAAACCATGATGGCGAAAACAGTGAAGCAACTCCGTTCAGAAGTGTGCGCGTTCGAAGAACGGCACCCCGTCGCGTTGAAAACGGACATTGTGCGGCACTTTGTGGACATCGGATATGCCCGCTCCGGCATCTACAACATCTTGACACTATTAGACAACAATCAGAGCATCTATTCGGACAACCGAAGACCCTGAGCGACAAGAAGGATGCGGAAGAGGAACACCGATGGAAAGATGGCTACATCGCTGCGTGCGCTTGGCCGGGAGATCGGTTCAATCGGCCAAACAGTGAAAAAGTACCTGGCCAACATGAACATACATGTCAGAAAGCGGGAGTCGCGTCCACTGGTTTTGTAGCTGCAGGCAATGGCGCAGCGGCAGCGGCTGAATAAGCTGGTAATCTCGATTTTCCCGGTGAATCGCGACGTGGCGGTAGTGATGGGCGACGAGACCGATCTAACCCTGGATGGCAACGACTGGCAGGGCACTTCGCATTTTACTTCCCCCATGAAAGAAGTGAGCTTCGAGATGAAGTTCGTTTCACACACCAAGTTCCCCAAGAAGGTACTGCTGTGGCTGACAATCAGCGAGAAGGGGATGTTAAAACCGCTCTTCTTTCGCTCCGGACTGGCCGTGAACGGGGACATTTATAGTACAAAATGCCTGCCGGAAGTTGCGCCGTTAATCAAGAAATACCATAAGGGTGAAGACGCGGTGTTCTGGCCGGATCTGGTGTCAACCCACTACTCGAAGCGATCGTTGGAGGAGATGGAGCGGCTGAATATCGATTTGGTACCCAAGTCGGCGAACCCGCCCAACGTCCCCCAGCTGCGTCCCATCGAGAATTTCTGGGCCAACCTGAAGCGTAAGATCTACTCCAACAATTTTGTCGCAAAAACTGAGGAGGAATTGATTAATAAAACGAAGAAAGAACTCAAAAACATGCCTACACGCATGTTTTCGTCCGCCATGGCGAATGTTCCGGTTAACTGCCGGAAGGCAATGCAAACGTTATTAGACAACCATAACATAATTTGATTATCGATATGGACTCAAGATGCTAAATAAGGACATGTTGGTTGAAAATTGTGCAGTTGTAGTGGCGACTTGGTGTTATTTTTTAATATACTCGTTGCAGTTAAAAATCTGACAAGGCCACTCGCGCCGATCGGTCCTGCTCTAAATCTATAAAATCTATAGTTTTGCATCTAGTGCGCTGAATGGTGCATATGATGCGCTATACAACGCACGAGATGCGACACTATAGAATGCAAGCAGCATCGATTGATGCGGGTGGTTTTGACCTGAAACGAGTAAATTTCATCTCATAATTTATGTGCTCTCAAGTTTTGTTTGGTCATATCTTCATGACGTGTTACCAATAATAATAAAATTCTTACAGGTTCATCAAGACATTATAGCTTTGACATCATCAGTACAAAAATAGCTCAGTGTGTAATCAGAGACTGAATTATTTGATTACTAAGGAATGTATAGAAAATAAGCTATCCACGTACATTTGAGTTGTACGCGTGTAATTGTGATGGTTTCAATGTGTTTACCTTAGCATGCTGTGCATTTGACTGCCATCTTTCGTTTGTTTACTTGTTTGCACGGTTTAAATTCTTCGTTTTCAGAATGTCGCGCATTGAAAAAGACGTGAAATTTAAGGCTTTAGACACATGGCTTCGTGAAAAGGGTGTAACTATGCGACAATTGCCGAAGCGCTTCGGAATTCATCACGCGAGTGTAAAATCCATCATAACCAAGTTTGGGGAACACTGTTCCTTGAATGAATTGTCAGGATGAGGAAACTCGGAACTTCCAACCCGAAACTGGATGTGGAAATGGTAGCTCTAATTCGGAAGGGCAAATCAATGTCGATACGTGATTTGGCATATAAAGCAGGAGCCAGCGTGAGAATAATTCAACGTATCAAGAAACTGAACAACCTGAAGACCTACAAAAAGCAGAAAATCGCCTAATAAAGTGCAGAACAGAAGCAATGCGCAGCAACAAGGGCCCGGAAATTGTATTCGCGAGTGACCGGATGCATGGATTTTGATGGACGACGAGTCGTACGTCAAAGCGTACTCAAAAACCCTTCCAGGTACACAATATTACACTGCTGTCGTAGGAGAGGATGCAAGCGATGCAGACAGGTCAATTCAAGTGGAGAAGTTTGATCGAAAAGTATTTTATGGTATGGTAAGCAATATGTTGCTGTATTATGATATCGACCATTTTTTACACTACTGGAACAATCAATGCGGAAATCCATCGATCTGAGCCTTTACATCAAAAGCATAATACTCCTCCACTATTTTGGCCGCATTAAGCGTCGGCGCATTACTCCAAAACATCTCTCAATTGGCTCACAAAAATGGGTACAGTTTTTGTTGAGAAAGACATCAATTCGCCTTTTCCGGAACTTGACGAAAAAGTTCGATCAAAAATACGCAAATTCGTGAAAGAATAATATTGATTTCATCCGGTAAACACAATGTTCAAGTTCAATCGCGTACAATAAAGAATTATCCATTTGTTTGAATAAAACATAATTTTTATATGATTTGAAATAAAAATATGTGGATAACTTGTTTTCAATACAGTCCTACCCTGGCCAAGGATGAAGGGTTTGACGATGATTCGTCAAGTGTCGATATAATCAATCATCTGATTAATACTAGTAATTATAGCTGAGATATTTCAATTATTTAAGTTATTTATTTTTTCGAAACTTGATTTATCATACCTTTAACATAGCTATAGAAACAGTTGCGCATGATTTAACTACAGCTGCCTATCACTATTGTTAGAGGGACCGCCAGGGCTTAAGTGCGGGTCTATACTAACAATTCTAGCACTAACAAGACCCCGAAACCAACGTTCATCTGCGTAGATTAGTTATATTGTAGTTATGTATTATTACTAACTTTTCTTTCCTGCTTAATTGTTACTCTTGGTAGTAGGCGAAAGTGTCTATTAGAATTCTTTTCATCAACTCACATTAATAATTACTTTGTTATTGTCTCTTTTCTAATTTCTTTTTTCTTCTCTTCTGTCTCTTGTTTTTGTTGCCAATAACGCATGATTATTGTCTGAACTGCTTCACTAAGGAATTGGGTGACGTTCCGACAGGTTGGTCGAGACGGAAATCAAGTAGGAGTAAGTGATGACATTCATCATGTCATTGTTGTTTGAATCCTAGTTCTAAAATACTGGGCTCATTATTTCACCTCATCTTGTTCAAAAGGGCTTGAACAAAATAAGTGGCTTACACAGATCACTTGAAGATGTGATATGACGAAACATTTTTAATATTAGCATAGAACATAAGCCGATGTTTCATTAGTTGACTGAGATGCTATATTGAAAAATTTAATAACGCAAGGCTAACAAATGTATTTGAAATTGAACTTATCATCTCGTTGTTTCTTCCAAACATGCTTAATTCCGATGTTTCTTCATTTCACATCCGTTAAACAATACTGAATAGCCATTTCGTATTGATAATATCACTTTTTAATGACTATATATCTGTTTCTTTTTTGGTATACTGGAGTCAACAGGAAAGCTAGATTTGTATCATCGAATTTATCTCTGCAGAAACGTGAGAAGGGGCAAATGCTTTCAAAGTTGTAAGCAACAGTAAGTGGATGAGATTGAAAAGCAAGTTGGATGACAGTAACTTGCGGTACCAGTGCAACAACAACCAATAGGAGAAGAAACAGATGAGAACTAATTCATAGTTGAACTTATCAATTGCCAAAATGTACTAATCACCAAACTATTATTCCGGTTTCGTTTCAGCAATCAAACGCCTCTCTCTCTTGCTTCACTTTCTGCCTCCTACTATTCCTTCACTCTGACTATCCTCTATTTTCAACAGCCTCTTACTATCCGGTATCTTAAGCAGGATTCACTTGACCCCTGTGGTTATTATTCTGTGATACCAAATCTATACTTCTACCCTGGTACTGTATGGACAGTGATTTTCATCGCTGGAGACCTGGCCCTATGACCCCCTACTGTGCTTGAAAATGAAATGAAAATGAAACTTATTTTCAATACAGTCCGTATTGCTCGCAGTTTTCAAAATTATTGCATGGTTGATTGGACCTGAACGTGTCTTTACACACCACCCAGATAACAGTGAGGCGAACATTCGAAACTCATCAATCGTCATCTATACATTAATCTTATATGTTCCATCTTGGTTCATAATTTCGATATTTTTGATTACTGCACTCAGGGATATTTGAGTCAAAAATTTGGCCAGAAAATTCATACTTCGTTGCAATTTTTTTCTGGGTGAAAACATCTTACATCTGGCGCAATATTTCAAAGGAATATGATTTTTCTCTTCAAAACATGTCAAATCATAACTGTTTCCTCCTTTTAATATTAAACTTGGCTGACAAAAAATAAATAAAGAAAGCAACTTTTTGTGTCGAATACTCCGTTGTGCGTTGATTAACTGATGGGTGTTTCTTTTAGGTTTCCTTCTTTTTCGAAGCAGCAGTGGTTCAGATTCATTTCGGTCTCGACGACGACGACTTGATATAAATAACTTCTTCTGTGCAGTTTCCTAAATGACCGCGATTCTCCATTAGGTGTTGAGTGTCAGAAAGTAAGACACAGCATGCTTTTGCCATTTTCAAACATAAATACTTTTGTTGAATCAGATTTTAAAGATGTGTGGAAAAGTCAAGTTTGGAAAATTTTCCGAAACAATATATTTTTAGATAGAAAAAAAAACAAAACACGCGTCAGAAATATTTCAAAACAAGCTTTGAGGAAAAAATCTCAACTCATCTATTAAGATTTAAAACGAAAAGGCAATCATGTATAATCAAAAATTAATTGTCCATCTCCTGTATAAATGGGTCGCCATTGTCTGCTGTCGACTTTCAGTTGACATGATGGCAGTGTAGTGACGTTTTGAACAATATCGCGCACGAGATAAATTACTAACAAGCATGAAACCAAGATGCATTTTTTTATGAGGAGAAGCGTCCACTTGCATCTTCTACGTTTTACTCGATTTGTTACGCTTCTTTAGTAAGTATTTCACCGGATTTGGCCTGAGTATTCTAGATGCATTTCCGACGGATTTTATTTGACAAGTTCATGATCAATGAATGGATTGTGTATATTGTGAAGCAAATAAACACAACAGAAACTGAAGGTCAATAAGATTTCCAACCCGAGAGGACCGGAAATCGAACCCCCTGCCTGCGTTACATCGTGCCCTTATCGAACATGTAAACTTAGGCCCTTCAATTTGCATGTATTTGCTTCAATTTTGTGTCACAGATAAACGGACTCAACACGTGCCAGTCAGGAAAGGTGATTCGAATTAATTACAATATACCGCTAAGAAATGCTGATAACTGACTAAAAAATGCTGATGCTGACTTTTCCTTCAATTTTTGATTGAGCACATTCGATTATCTTATTATCTTATCTGTGGTTAAAAACGTATTAACTCAACTGTTTGCCGCCATCCGTCGTAAACGGTTCGGAAATTTTCTCACAAGATTTGCATAATCTGACAGTTATCAACTTGTCACGGCCAGCTGCATCTTCTGTCGCAGCTGGCCGTTTTCCACTCTCGTGTTTTTGTTTTAAACCACCCACGAGCACAGAGTGTTTGTTTACTTTAGAAATTATTAGCGGCTTATAGAGCCATAAAATTATCGGAGTAAGTTGCTGTGCGCTGACAGCGCAACCTTTCTCTTTCTTGGCCAACCACGTTGTCGGCGACAGTTGTAAGTGTCCAACATTCTTGGGACAAATAGACTACCGACTGAACGGCTCATTTGCATGATGAATGAACAACCTGGTGTGAATGAATCCACCCACAGCACCGTGCGCGCCAAACTTCTGTGTTGGTATTACGGACGAACGGGTCTGTATTTTTAATAACACAACTGGCTGAACAGGTCCACTTGCTGCGCTTAGCGGCAGCGTCCCCAGTCGTATGGCATTCGCGGAATAGATCGGCCGGTCGTCCACGATCGCTCGTCGCTCAAGTTCGAAACGTTTTAAGGCGTGCGTGACACTTTCTCTGGCGGCGGTGGTGGCGAAAACTTCAAACGGTCTTATACATAGTGCAACTGTTTACGATTTTAATATTATTCTAGTAAGCATTGTTGTGTACACAGTTTATGGAGCATTTTACTATAATATCATACTGCAGATGCCCAGCAAGGCCTGTAAACGTTGTTAAGATTCAACGAACGTGAGATAAAGCTGCAAACCTTCTTCAAACGACGGAGATAAATTCCTAGCATTGATAGGCAGCTTACTTGATAGGTGAGTGATAGGTGTTTTACGATGTAGAACTGTCAACAACCGCTGGCTACTAGATTGCTAGAGAAGCGAATGGCCATAGCTTCAAAAATGTATGCCAACGCAGATTATTTCAAGTGGTTATTATGCCCAAAACATGTGCTTATGATCGATGTATGGCTAATTATTGGGACAGAAAAACCGGTTCTCCACATTTTTAAAACACAAACGGATCAACTGAAGTGCAGCACCAATATTGTTCAATTTTTCGCCTTCGCGAATACTCTCTACATACTCTATACTATCGTGAAACGCATATCAGTCTCATATATGGATAGGAAAGCAAGCCCAGATGGGACTGATATACAGTGTTGGACATAGTATATGCAACTTTTATCTTGCATTGCTTAAAAGAGTAACTAAACTTCTAATTTCCATTAACGAAATGAAGTAACATGCTACAATGCGTTAAATACTTTTAGAACTGTATGATCTTAATATACTATTTACAGATATTAACAGACAAAGCGAAACTCAAACAGGAGGTATACAAGCTGCAGGACCGGACGGAATATTTCCAGCATTGCTTCAAAATGGCGAAGCAGTGTTAATTTCGCCATTAATTGAGATTTTTAAGGCAATTTTGGGACTCAACCATATTCCGTCTTCATGGACACAAGTAAAAAATGTCTTTATACCTAAAACAGGAAAGCGAGATAAGGCACTTCCTGAATCATACAGACCCATTAGTCTTTCATCAGTCCTATTGAAGACGATGGAAAAGGTGTTGAATGATTATATCAATTCAAATTACATGAACATGTATCAACTATCTGAGTTCCAGTTTGCTTACCAGTCTGGTAAGTTAACAGTTAATCAGCACTGCATACTGTGATTTCAAAGGTAGAAAAAGCTCTTTCGGAAAAAGAAATAGCACTTTGTTCTTTCTTAGATATTGAAGGAGCTTTCGACAACGCTTCCTATTCCTCTATGCCTCGGGCCATGTTTAATAAATTGGGTTCACACTATGCTTGAAAAAAGAGAAATCACTTCAGAGCTGGGAAGTTCGTCTATTAAAGTACGAGCAACAAAAGGTTGTCCCCAATGAGGAGTCCTCTCACCACTTATGTGGTCCTTAGTTGTAGACGATCTTCTAAGTAGCTTAGATTAGAAGCGGAAAATAGTATGCTTAGACTCAAACGGTTGAAAACATTCAAGTCTGGTGACTTAGTCGGTCACCTGAGCAATTCACAAAGCTTTCAAAATGGGCCAGAGATGAATGGCCAGTATATGAATGGAGACTAGATGAAACCTGTGGAAAACCATGGCATCCCTTACAATGTGAGATGTCACGTATAGATTGGGAAGTCGGAGGTCCCACTGTTCGTCATTGTTCCATAAAATTCTTTACAGATGGCTCAAAACTTGGAACGAGAACGGGAGAAGGAATCTTCGGCCCTGGGGTAGAAATCTCAGTGGCGATGGGAAACTATCCAAAGGTTTTCCAGGCGGAGATTTTTGCTATAATAATGTCTGAAGAGGAAATAAAGACAAGCTAATATTTGTATTGTTACAGACAGAGGCACTCAATGCGTTGAGTAATTATAAATGTACATCCAAACTTGTCTGGGAATGCATCGTTTCACTGCGAAATGTGTGCCAAGAGAACTCCGAAAATTTATTCTGGGTTCCGGGACACTGTGGCATTGAAGGCAATGAAAGGGCAGACGAGCTTGCTAAACAAGGTTCAAATGCACAGTTTATTGGCTCAGAACCATTCTGTGGTATATCATACTGTGCCATAAAAATGGAACTAAAATCTTGGGAAGACCAAAGGGTGATGACCAATTGGTTGGTCACCACAAAGTGTTTTCAAGCGAAAAGGTTTATAATTACAAATGTTACAATTAGTAAAAAGCGTCTGGAGCTCAATCAGAGAGTTCTTTGTCCCTATACTGGCCTAGTAACCGGACATTGCCCGAGTAGATATCATTTGAAAAACATTGGTCAGGTTTAGGATGATATCTGTCGTTTCTGTAACATGGAACATGAAACCTCGGAACATCTGCTTTGCAGTTGTGATGCTTTGTACAAGAGCAGACTTAAATTTCTGTACAGTGGCTATATGCAACCTAAAGAAATTTGGACTGCAAATCCTGGAAAGGTGGTGGGTTTTATAAACTCAATTTTGCCTGACTGGGAGACGCGTCTTAGGCTGGTCACTTGACAAATGGTGATCTAGCTTTAAGATGCGAATTAGAATAGTAAACAGGGGAATACCACAAAAGTTCAATTCAATGGACGTGGTTCTACGCCCAAAAAAAAAATACAGACTATATCAAATAAAAGAAAACTCGAATGACGAACTATTCGTCCAAAAGACACCTAAAATGTGCTAACATAAATTTAATCACACATTATATTGATTTCATACCTTATTGCACAGTATGGAATCAATTTATAACTTTAATCGCTTCAGAGGATTAACCCAAGGGGCAAGACAGCTCCGTGAGTGCCTCGAGCACCTTGAGTAACTCATGTTGTTCAGCAAGCGAGCCTGTCATTTGTTTTATCGCTGTTTTTGCACAGCATCTGTTAAGCAAACCGCTCACTAGTACATGAGCATTCGCTGCATTTGGCCACAAGCAATTTTAAATGTTTTGAATTTCTCTATTTAACTTTGTTTTGGAAAATAACCTATATTCGCACAAATTCTCCTCGTACAACTTGGTATCGTAGTTACAACTACTAGTGTTAACCTTTGACTTTTTAGAGAAAAAGTTTATTTCTTTGTAGAAGGAGATGTTCGCTCATCACCATGAGGCACCAAGAGTGAACATTAATGTTTTTGGCTAGAATGAAAGATGTGAAGAGAAAGTGAAAGGTCCGTCAGAGTGCGGCAGGTAGGAAAATTTAATGGATGTTTTTTGAAAATTGAGCGAAAGGGCATGTATCCAATGGTACTCGAACCGTTACTCCTCGCACGGAGAATAAATGACATAACAATTAATGTATGTAAACCCAAAAATGGTGGTAACCATTAATTTTACTGGTGGGGACCAGTATCGCATCGCTTCACGGTGTTTTCTCTCCGAGGTCTCTACGTTGGAGACGACGAGAAGTTAGTGATCGTCAGTCGGTGCGAATCAAAACAAACCCAAAAAAGGAGAGAGTTCCTCTCCCATGTGCGCATCAATAAACAGAGTGCACACAATAGATCGCTAGAATAACTATACAAGCCACAGTGGTACATGAGCGTCTTTCCATGCGTCAATTTTTGCCTGTTGAAGTGGCGGACTTGTTCCGTTACTACAACCTACCCCGCAGTGGGATGTTAGGCAAAGATTGACGTCCATGGTTCGAGTACCATTGGATACATGCCCTTTCGCTCAATTTTCAAAAAACATCCATTACATTTTCCTACCTGCCGCACTCTGACGGACCTTTCACTTTCTCTTCACATCTTTCATTCTAGCCAAAAACATTAATGTTCACTCTTGGTGCCTCATGGTGATGAGCGAACATCTCCTTCTACATCATAATCGTTACTCCTCGCACGGAGAAAAAAAGACATAACAATTAATGTTTATTTCTTTATTTATTTATTAATTTATTGATTGATTTAATTCCAACTGACTTAACATCTTATTGGAATGGGGAAAAGCCATGTTGCGTAAAAACCCTCTATTTCTAAATCGTACAGTATATAAATCGACATGAATAGAAGGAATACAAAGCAATCAAACTAAATTAATTCTAGTACACACACAAAACTTGCCAGTAAACTTAAAATAATCTGTCGTGATGGAATCAGTCGTTTCGTGTCTTCGTCATTAATGCCAGTACGTAGTAAATGCCACCATTTCTGACTTAGCGGCTCTCCATCCAACTACGCTGAATCCGGTGACAGAAGGTCTCAGCGGAACAGTTGAAGTCAAACAGAGCGTAGAGTTCATTGAAGCGCGATGACATGAATCGAATTGGATTGTGCTGGCCGTAGTTTGCAGCAAGCGTTCCAAGCTGCAGAAAATTTCTTGTTCGCAGAATTCGTTCAGGAGCGTAGAGAGAGCAGTACAATGCTTTCAGACAGGTGCTATCACGAAACTCGTTGGAGATCTTAAACATGAAACCGAGCTGTCTGTTGACTTTGGTAATCATAGCCGTGTCGTGTTGTCTAAATGTCAAACCGGAGTCCAGCGTGATTGCAAGGTCACGAACAGTATCAACTTTCTGCAGGGGTTGATTGTTTATCATGTAATCAAATGCAATTGGGTTCAATTTTCGATGGAATGTGATAATAAAGCATTTGCTAACACTCAGAGTGAAGAAATTCCTAGAACACCACTCTTCAAAGCTACTGATCAAGTTCTGTAGTTGTAAGCAATCAGCGAAGCATCGCACAGCTACATAAATTTTCACATAGTCTGCATAGAACGACCTGTTGTTAGGTGGAAGTATCAGTCCAACCTCGTTGATGAAAATTGAGAACATCAGTGGTCCCAGGTTGCTGCCTTAAGGTACGCCTGACATATTAGTAAAGTTGCTCGATTGAGCTGAGCCGATGCATGGTCGACCCGGTCAAAAGCAGCCTTGAGATCCGTGTAAACAACGTCGACTTGAGATCCAGTTTCCATATTACGGAGACACGAGGAAACGAAAGGTGCAAGGTTGGTTGAAATCGATATTCTGGGGTGAAATCCATGTTGTTCAGGAGAGATAGTGTCTGGAACTAGCAAACAACAAGTCGTTGACAATGATCTCGAAGACGTTTGAGCAGGCACAGAGCGATGTGATTCCTCGATAATTTTCGGCATTTTGTTTATCTCCTTTTTTGAAAGTCTGGAACACGAACGAAGATTTCCAACGTGGTGGATATTTTCCCTGGCGTAACGAGATATTGAAAATCTTCAAAAAAGGAAACGTAAACATTTCAGAGCAATTCTTTAGTACACATGAAGGAATACCGTCAGCTCCTGGCACGTTTGAGAGTTTCAGCTTCCGGATTGCCGATTCAACGAGTCGAACGCGTCTCTGGGAGTATCTCTGAGTGCTTCGCTGACTTGCTCCACTTTTGAAGTGCTCAGAAAGGAGATCACATTTGTCCACTGGTGTGCTGGCGATTCTGTCGCCAAGATTAATTTTATCCGGAAGCCCATTAACATTTCTTTTTGTGTTCACAAATGACCGCAATAACTTTGAGTTGCGCCGAAGGTTAGATTGGATTCGTTTTGAATAATTCATGTAGAGAAGACGATTCTACATTCGGTAATTAGTACTAGCTGTCGAAAAAATTCGCTTGGTGAATTGATTTCGAGTTTTGCAGTACTGTCGAAGAGCCCGAGACACTACCTCGTCAGAAAAATCATCCGCTTCTTCGATAGTGGAGCACGAGTCAAGGAACTGTCAATTGACTTGAGACAAAGATTGGCTCATAGCAGCATAATCAGTTCTACGGAAATTCAGGCCTTGTGGATCAAAGGTGTTATCGAAGGTAATAGTTACTGATAGATTGATAGTAATCTCCAGCGCAGGATGATCGGCGTCGAGGTTAGTTAAAGATTCGGAGGCTTCGACAATAGCACATTCCATTACGGCAGCTTCATTTGCCAACACAAGATCAAGCAGGCTCGATTTACGATTTACGTTGAATTCATTTGCGTTAAATTATGAAGCCTAAATCCATCGATCAAAGCACAGCAGATGGGTGGTATATGTGAACGTAGAACGTCTATTGTGGGATGACCAATCACGGAAACATTCCAGACCAACCAATTTCGGCTTAACCTGCTATTTGCTATTCCAGCATCATTCCACCAGACGGTCAAATAACGAACTGGTGCTGTGGAACAAGGACAGGAAATGAGACAAACAAGCTCAGCCCGTTGCACTCCGACCCAACCTTCAAGCTTTTTAGAATCGATGTTTAGCAAATTACCAATCTATCAGCAAATTTAGCAAATCACTTACAAAAACGAGACGGAAGAACGGTTGTCCCCGTTTTCTCTTTTTTACGATCCGAAAATATCCGTTGATTAACTTATTAATAATTGAATTGCCGTTTATTTGTTAATCCTTCTTGACCCCCAACGGTACACAGTGAGCCTGATCGTTTTAATATTCTTGTCATAATACAAATATGCCACAAATATTAATGTTGTTATGAAAAATACTGGTTAAGTATTTTCCGATGCTTTTCATTACCGGCGGTGTAAGCGTTAGAATAGAATAGAGTAGAATAGAATAGAATGAAGAAATTTATATGATCTTTATGTGTTGACATCAAGTGCTAAAATAGTTCGACAATCTTGGAATAGAACCTCGAAAGAAAATAATAAATTATTACGGGGTAAGGGGATGTAATGTTAGCCTAGCTCCTTCATTCGGCCTATGTACCAAATGTGTCATTAATTTAGCGAAATAAACAAAATCATGTTGCAATTAGCATGATCGATGTAATCCGAAGCAATTGAGGCGATATTAATTAACTTATAGTTGTTCACTTCCGCGTAATTTTCGATTTCTTAAACTTTTGGGGTATCATGATTTCACTGGTTATGCTGAACAGATGATCTACACGATCTTCAACTGATCGAATTTAGGATAAATTTAATCAATAAAGCAAGTAATGCAATCTGGATGCGCAGAATATAGTTATACGTTACAAACTAACAGTTGACATAGCATAACATAACATAACATAGATTTTACAAGAAAATCGTAGACCCAATGTTGGGGACATATTTTGTTGTATGTTCCTAACTATGGCCTGTTATATCAATAACGTAGTAAAAACGTGGTTAGTAATAAATTTCAAGTGGAAATGCATGAATTTGTGGATGTTCATATTCAAGTGGCTCATCTAAACACAAACCGAAGGAATAAAATCATTGTGTAATGAATTATAATGTTTTAATTATTGAATGGCTGATAAATCATATATGAACATCACCTAAGTGTTTCGAGGCAGTTTTACTTTAGTTTGATTTGTAAAAGTGTTTGTTGGGTAAAGCGAATACAGCTGACAACGCTTTGTATCAGAAAATCAGAAAAAAAATCGTACATAGACAACATTTAATAACAGATCTATCGAATGGGACGAACTTGCATCCATGATTAGACCCAATTTGGTGCCTATAGACCGACATTAAATCCATATCCCTCGAATGTTTCTGACTTTATAAAAAGTGTTGTGTAACTTTTCGTGATACATACTACCAAATGTCTTATCAAACTTATCTTAGCAAGTGTCTAACTAGTTGAATCTCACTTGTAGCTTAAAAACTTGATGAGTTATGATGAAAAATGTAGTCGGTCATTGCATAATAGGCTGAGTTAAGGGACACATACCCTATGTGGATTGTCGAAAAAAAAAGAAATCATAACGCAATGAATATCGAAAATCTATTTCGCTAAGTGTACAATTTTATGATCGACTTTGTTTTGGTTGCATATGTTTTGTCCAACACTGTACGCTTCACGACAGTACACAACTCCACGGCTCATTTATCGAGATGTTTGTTTTGTTCTCTCCATTCGCGTCATGCACTCAATGCAGTGAAACGGTACCGGCAAGCCATCGACGCATTCTGAACGACGCCGACAATACATTAGTAAAGCCCGGTACTGTGGCTATTTATGTGGTCACGTTCACACTCCAATTCCATGACAGCGAGTCGCCGAATTGCAATCAATCAGCTGCACGGCATCCTAATTCGTTTGAATTTGGAAACAGGAAGAAATTTCTTGTTTAAATAAATTAAATCATCGTACTCGGACGATCGGACAGTCCCGAAATTGAATTGGATTTTGGGCTGAGATTTGCGAAAAGTGAATCCAATAGAATTTTTCTTGAGCTGTTTTCAGGAAATTCTTGGATAGAAAATAAATTGAAAACATGACTTAATTTGCGTCCGTGTGATTTTGTTAATGTGAACTCTAGACAAAATCGTCAAAAGGTCGAAAGTAACAATTGTAAACAATGAATTAAAACGTAAATTTCCTGAAAATGCCAGGTTGCTACCATCTATATCCACTACCGACGGGAAAGTAATGACTTCCTGTATCTGTTTCTGGTGCTATTTTGTTTATGGGAGCAAACAGATCGCGGAAAAATACGCTAGAAGTCATTGTTTACAAATGCTACTTTCGACCTTTTGACTATTTTGGCTAGAACTACTATTGTTAATCGTTGACTGCAACGCACGCCTTCGTTAACGGCTGTAATGCCAGTAGACGTTATATGTTAACGATAACAACCCTCTGCCGTAAACAAGAAAGTTCTTCTACTAGTTTTATTATTCGATCTATATATCTACTTCTATTAATTTCTATATCGGTCTAAAACCTAAGAAAACATTCTGAGTCGCGTATCTCACGATCTGATCATAAACCACGTGTGGTTTTAATGTTCTACTTGGGTTCTGATAACCTTCCTTCCCAGAGCAGTCCGTAATATCTCAAGTTTCATTTACCTTCAGTGCTTCAATCTTTTCCAATCTTCGCTTCTTCATGCACCATCTCATCAACTACTACCGATACACGAAGAATAGCAATCGTTGGCGTCAAGTAACGAAAGTGTTTCGTGTATAGGGCAAGTGGTCACCCTATGATTAGAGATGTGAATCAGCAATGCTCATACATGATCGGAAAGATCGTAGGAGGCTAAGGCAACACCCTCGCAGAGCACCACATCACTCGACACCGTCACTCGTCCTCTTTCACATCTCCACTGTTGCCGCGAACGGACGTCTCCGCATTAGGTGAGTAATCCGGTCCACCGGTGAATATCCGGGTTTCACATCGGTGATCCTGTCAGGGGGCAGTTGTCAAATGGAATTTGGAATGGTTTTCGTGGCTTTGTTGTTTTTCTCGTTCTAATCCAACTGCGGCAACGGTGTGATTGTTGTCATAGTAAGTATAGTTGAGACCATAGTAAGCACGACTTCCGGCAATAATGCGTCTCCGAATTTCTCTTCAGCAGTTCGGATATCAACAAGGGGGCGGTAGCTCGTTGAATCGTCCGGTCCACCTCTAAGCATCTTGAACCATAACGCTGGTAGATCACCTTTTGGAGGTGCGTTACGGGGTATCAGATCTACCACCGAACCTTATCGAAATTCAAACTAAAGCTTGTAGTACACTGTTTGTCCAATAGCCAAATATTTGTCATAGGCAGATAGGCATCTGACAAACATCTATGATATCTGTCAGCTGTCTAGCTGCCTATGCCAAATATTTGGCTATTGGACAAACAGTGTACTACAAGCTTAAGGAACGTACTTGTTTTATTTTTGTAGTCAAAGAAATATACCTTAGTCCTCATTACATTGTATGTCTTGTGAAAAGTGACAATACGCAGATCGAGCCACCGAGGATCTTGGATATCTTGGATAGCTCACGACATTGGAGAAGGTCCGAACTACAGCATTGATGCCACGAAAACTGTCATAATAAGCTCCCTTGAAGTTGTAGCTTACGGGATCCGCAGCATTCATCGGATGCTCAACCTCGAGCGTAAGGTGCAAAACGGGATGCAGAGAAACCGTTTTAACTAAAACGGAAAGAGCGACAGATATCCTTGGTGCCAGTTCCAAGTTTCTTACAAAACAGTGATCGAGAAGCTTGTCATTTTCATTAGTAACGTAATTGATTTACCGCAGAAGATAAGAGTAGTAGTTATCGAGCAATCTGAGATTCCCTGCGTGGAATCGAGAACCATTAGGGTCTGGGTACCAAAATCCATTGCCCGACGAGCACCATTTCACGTCTGGGAAATTGAGATCACCTATTACTATAATCTCGTCCACAGTATTTGCATGAAGTGATATAGCATATAGCGATTCAGCATGCTTTTTGATTAACGCAGCATCACGTGTTTTGTCCGGTGGAATATATAACACACGAAGGAATAGCGAGTATCCAATGCACTCCTCATCCAGATAACCTGGAGCTGTTAGGGTTACGATCAGTTCAGAAAACTTCATAATAAGTATCAAAAATTTGGCTCGACAGAGTCCGAGCCATGTCTCGGAGAACATGATCACGCCATAGCCTTCATCTGAGCAGGCGAGCAGGTATTCGTCAATACAGGTGTTCATTCCTCAAGCATTCTGGCAGTAGACCTGTAGATCTTAAGTTTCAAGCTGGAAGCCCACTTCCGAATCCAAGAATTCAGGTCCACAGTGCGTGCGCTCCAGTTGACTTGACGATGCTGCCGATCGACGTAGATCCGAACAGGAAACAATGAGGGGCTGGCTGATAGAAGGCGCTTGTTGAGCTTCAGGACAAGAGTAGGAGGTGAAGCTGGTATTCGAAGGGCATCAGGAACAGATCGACTGGCATAAAACGCATCATTGCCTAAAGATGCAGGCCGGAAGACCCCTTCCAATCTCTTGTAAACATGGCCGGGACGACTGCGACGGTAGGACACAGAACTGGTGATGGAGGCGGCCATTAATGGCTCGACTGTTACGGGCCAGAAGGGGCTTCCAAAGGGCTTCGGTGCGTGCTTCCCGGTTGACTTGCTGAAAAACTAGTTCCAACTAGACGTCCAACGAATTGAGGTCTCTTTCTTTCGGTACTAACTTCACCGCCTTGGACTGATCGTCGTTGTCACGCTGGTCAAGCAGCACAGTTTTGATAATGTCAACTGCTTTGATACCTAAGTTGCCTTTGACTTGAGGGATGTTTAACGAGTCACCCCCGTCATTCACTCTACGACGTTTGAATGAGCTGATGGGAGTGATTGCGCGGTTCTTGTTGGGCCACAAACTTGGAGTAGAGAAAAGTGTCGGTGTGCTTCGTATTTCCTCAGTTTCTGCAGCTAAGGCATTCACAACTGATTGTAGCTTTTTTATTTCAGTTCGCATCGTCAGGAATTCTGCTGACATAGCAGATGATCGTTCGTCGAATTTGGCCATCATTGAACGAAAGTGCGTGTTTGCAAAAATACCAGCACATTCGTCGCATATCCAACAAAGGTAGATTATAATAGATTGTCCTTTAAAACGTTCAATTTGCATTATGCGAATATTAGTACCAGAAGTAAAATAGTTTGTAGAATATAGTTGTACAAATTCAAAGTTTACTAAAAAAGAGTCTGTTTCGAGCATCGGCTGTGAACGGTTGTGTCGATGCTTTGTTACGCACTTTTTCTTTTTTGGGTATAGCGCGTTGTCTATTATTTTGGTGACGCAAATGATCGAGTGTGGTGGGCTGATGGTGGGGATTATAATTAAATATGACACATACGGAATTCGACGAAAGATGTGTTGGATTGAACTTATTTTCTCATTTCTTTCAACTCATTCTTATGTGCTAAAGTACGCTTGCATATGTCGGTCGCAGAGGACAGAAATTTACATGACATTTTGGTAGTGTGCTTGTGGTTTTCTGCGCTATCTTGCGTACATATAAGGAATTCTTGCTTTGGCATTAAAATTCATCATGTTTTTCTATGTAGAGTAGTACGCTTCTCGCGCCTAAATGACTTCCTTGAAGATTGCCTAACATGGCTGGATAATTAGCTGAATGACTGTCTCCAATGTCCACCATCAACGTCTGTTTGAACTCTTGCAATCATGCTTCAGTTGTTTGCTATAGTTGCTCCATGGGAGGGCATTCCTAACGTTGGTTTAAACCGGCTCTCAAGCATTACTAACAATTTACTTTGTTTTCTCAATGAAACACGACTATCCCACTTCATGAGTGGCTCCAATTGCACCCAATCCCAATCCCAATCCAATAGTATTATGGGTTCAATAGAAAACCGAATTTGTCGACTAGCGACAATCGATTTTACTCTCGTTCTATACGTTATACCTAATGTCGGAAGTAGTGCGCTGTATGGCGCATCTGATGCGGAACTAAGTTATGCGACGAAAATAAACTAATTTTCATGAGCCGATTGCATAAAATACTGAAAAGAAGCAGAACCCAGCCAAAAATATCACATAGCCACACAATCCAGGGAAACTGAAGGGAGCCCTATTTCCATGTGATTGATAGGTTAGGTTAGTTATCGCTTCACGATTTTATAGACTAAAAATCACAAACAAAACAAAACAAACAACGCTGAAATTGCTAACTAATAGATGATCCAGTGGAGCAAACGATTTTTGAAAATTTCACGCCGGAAGTTTTAATAGTATTTGAGGATTGTGCTAAAAAAACTTCGAAGTGATAGGGACTTGATCCCGTATGTCCTTTACATCAGCAACTCTCAATTAATAACTATGTAAATGCTATCAGCACACTAAGTTGAATGTCGGCATAACACTCGCTACAGAAGCATTACAGCCAGAGTAGCAACGCCTTGCACCACATTGACAGTGATTGTGAAAAAGAAACCTAACGGACAACCTTAGCAAAGACAATTCTCAATCGCAAAAATATTGCGGCCCTATCTTCCGCTCACTAAACCAGTATTATTTATATCTATTTCCCCCCACAGTATTACAAAATGACCGTCCCTAAAGAACCACAGCAGACCGCCGGCTTTGGCGGCTTGATCGACAGCCAAAAGAACGGAGTCCACGCGAGAGGTCAAATCAACCAGGCATACGAACTAAATGAGGTCGAACGCGCCGCCAACGCTTTAACGCCGGATAGCAAACTAGCAAATGGCTCCCAGCCAGATGACGGCGGAGGTGGTGGACATGGCATTGACGCCGCCCATCCCACCAACTATTTGGAAACCATCATGCACATCTTTAAGGGCAACGTCGGTCCCGGCCTGTACGCGATGGGCCAAGCATTCTACAACGGAGGCATTGTCGCGTCGCCAATACTGACCGTCCTTCTCGGAATCACGTGCATTCATATTCAACATCAGCTGGTATGTAAACAAGCCGCAGGATGTGAGCTTTATAACCGATTGTTTATTTCAGTTGAACGCTGCAAAGAAGATCAGATCCAAATTACCTGATTCGAACAAATATCCAGATTTTGCAGAAACAGTCGAGTTGTGCTTCGAACATGGCCCAGTACAATTTCGAAGGTGGAGCCGACCAATGCGAATAGCCGTTAACGTATTCATTTGCGTTACGCAGTTAGGCTTCTGTACGGTGTACTTCGGGTTTATCAGTAACAATTTAAAACAAGTTAGTTCTCTAATAAACTAATGATTACCAACCTAATACGTCTACCATCATTGCAGATCTACGATTTCTACGGCATCCACTTGGATATACGGCTGCACATGCTCATCATATTGGTGCCGATCCTCCTTCCTGCACTGATCCGCAACTTCAAATACCTCGCATGGTGTATGACGCTGGCTAACGTGGGCATGATCCTCGGCATCTGCATCACAGCGTACTATGCTGTTCAGGATCTGCCGTCGATCACCGAAAGGAACTATTTTTCCAGTTGGCGTCAATTACCACTCTACTTTGGCACTGCCATATTTGCATTCGAAGGTATTGCCCTTGTACTTCCCCTGCAGAATGCTATGAAGAACCCCGATGACTTTGGACGACCGCTGGGAGTACTCAACGTAGGAATGGGAATTGTTACGTTCATCTTTACCGCACTGGGCTTCGTCGGCTATCTGAAATGGGGTGACGGAGTAAAGAGTAGCTTAACACTAAACTTACCGCAGGATGAAGTATTAGCACAGAGTGTTAAAGTTATGGTTTCCTTTGGCATTTTACTTGGCTACGCACTTCAGTTTTTCATTGCCATACAGATCATGCTACCGACAGTGCTCAAGAAAATTAGCTTCGGAAAGCACCATCCGGTTCTGGTGGATTTAGGCTTCAGAACGTTTATGGTTCTGATAACATGTACGTAGTGAAAGCAAACATATTTCTGGCAACACTGTAACAAACTGTTTGCTCCTTTCATCATTTCAGTTGCCATCGCGGAGAGTATTCTCAATGTAGGAGCGCTAATCTCACTGATTGGAGCTTTGTGCTCAACTGCACTGGCCTTAGTATTTCCACCGGTGCTGGAATTGATCTTGGGGCTGGCTGAGAATGAGTGCCCATCCTCAGAGGGAACAACAACCGGTGTGCATTCAGCTGGATTGAGCATATTTGTATGGATTAAGAATATTCTAATTTTGCTGCTAGCATCGTTTATCTTCGTTACTGGAACGGTCGAAAGTTTGGATGCGATTCGGCATTTGGAATAATGTTGTGATATAAATTTTGAAATAGCTCAAGATAACTTTATCATTGAAAGAAAACTCCATATCGGTTACATTGACCCTGATATTCAAACACTTCCACGCAATGCATTCATTGAGTAGCCGATAACAGACTTGGATTATCGATGGAAGCCTGCTTGAGAGAAGTACCTCTACAATCATGGTTTTTAGAGTACCTATTGCAAAGATAAGGGTGACAAATGGGAAGATTCTTCGACTGCTAGTATCACGCACAGATATAACAAGCTTTCATTTGTACGCCATGTCTTCATATCGTGCGAACAATTTGCTTATCTACAAAAATCCGTTGTGTTTCAAAAATAAAATCAAGACAAACTTTCGCAGAATTTCTTTCACTTAGTCTTCTTCTAGCATTCAGGAAGGCAACCATTACATGGAATGATGCTGCCACGGATTCGTTGTTGTCATAGTATTGACGTGACTTTCAGCCAAGGGGTGCTTCGTCAGCTTTCCTTTGGTCCTTCATTCTTCAGAGATTATTAAGGCAGACTGGAGTCACATTGCAGAATTCGAATTGAAAGAAAATGTACGATTCAAGCATAATAAAAATATCAAGCATGAAAAAAGTTATCTCCATATACTACAAGCGTCTCATTTGTCTCTCACTACATATCCCGTAGCTAACAGGTTTGCTACAATTCATGGCAGGCAGAAACTTATAAAGCAGCAATTTGCGCTTTTGTGGATGAAGGCGATCCAGCAGAAGATGTTTCCGAATAGTTTGGACAACCAGCGACTCACCGAACGTCTATCGCACTTCGCAGGGCAACCATTTTGCGATACGGTTATTCGATCATTTTCTGTACCCTTGAGATGGTTTTTGCACGTTAAGAATGCCTCTACAGGGTGGCAACAGTTGATTGTCAGAAAAAAAATATTCATAAAAAAACAAAACAACGAATGGCTGACAATCAACATTCCATTTTAAGCTGGAACATTTATCTTTTTATTTTATCTACAGCCGTAGATGCTCATTAAACAAAATCGAAATTTGAGGCCCACACACCACCAACAGTTCATGTGTACAGTTCTACACTGAGCGAACAAATCGAGATAAATTATAGCAATATCGTCATGGAAATTTGCCAGAGATATATTATTGCAAATTTAATACGATTTTCTGATGGAAAGAAGTTCATAGGATGATCGTAGGAAAAAAAATTCTCAACAAAAAAAAAGTTGCAAACGGGATTTGAATCATGAACCTCATGATCATGATCCAGTGAGGAGCCACAATTCTACGAAACTGTACACGCTTGATAAGTGATGTCAATTGAATGTGTATTAGAGGCGGCTTTTTTTTCAAGCAATCTCGACCAATAATTTTATACGATTTCGTATGGAATGAGTCTTGGACCCTTGCTTTGTGGTTCGTAGTTGCGATCGTATGAAAATCATATGGATAATTTCCTGAGTGTAGTGGACATGAAAGATAGGAAATAGAAAGAAAAAAATGTTGCAATATTTCTCCCGACAGTTTCAAACACTTATGGCTGGCCCACAATTGATACGTTGCGGATGCGTTTGCGTGAATTTGACAGTTTTCCCATAGGTTTTCTGTCACATTTGCGCCAACGCATCCGCAACGTATCTATTGTGGGTCACCCTTTAAGGCTGGAACGCAGTGAGAACGGAAGCGGAACGGCAATGTCAGCGGAACAGCTCAATCTGACTAAACCTGGTTGTCGGATAAAAAACTAATTAGATCCAAGATGATTCCAATTGGACATATCGACGTCATTTGTGAAAACCGTCAAACTAACTGTTTCCTTCCACACTACGTTTGGGCCTTTAAGAAATTACATGTGACTGTTTTTAATAGCTTGACCAGCGCTTGACTGTGGATCGGGTGGTTGGAAGCAGAACAAATCAAAAAGAAAGCTACCGACGAATGGACAAGAAGGTGGTAGCCACTATTGAGAATAATCCCAATCTTTCTGTACGAAATGTGGTTCGCCAAGTTGGGGAGTCTTAATCATACGTACATAAGGAGAAGCATAAGCAAGGACTGAAGGCATACAAAGTGGGCAAAGTGCCCATCCGTGACCACTGCAAAAAGTCGTGCTAAAGAGCTTTACACCATTTGTTTGCAAAACATTTTTTTGTCACTCCAAACAAACATAAATCCTGAATAACTGTTTGATGAAACAAATTTGGAGAAGGGTTAGTCATAAACCGTTCTCCAGAGCAATTCACAGAAGAACAACTAAAATAACTTAACAAAGCACTTAATTACGCAACAGATTCAAATCCTGACAATACATGAACAGCAATCAACACTAACAACTTGCTCACATTACAAATAAAAGAAATCAGAACAGAATCAGCTAATATCCTCAAAAACACAAACACGACACAAAACAAACACAAGAACACAACATACTCAAAGAATTAAAACAAAAACTGGTCTACTATTTGAGATCAGACAAAGAAATTGTACAGTAAAAATAGATAAAAAGGAAAACGTCGTGAAACAAAATTTAAAAAATGGCCCCTACAGAAAACAGCGATTAGATCCCCTTCCAGGAGTGTTAAGACGTGTGGAGAAAACGCTCAACGAATTCAAGTTACCTACGATTAAAGGTCTTCCAAAAATTCACAAACCTGGCACTGAAATACGTGAAATCATTTCAGCGATAGGATCACCCACCCATAAAATAGCAAATGGTTGGTTAAAAAAAATGCCAAAACAATTTTTCAGTCGAACACTTAAAAACTCACAACATTTCACAGAGCTTTTTTATAACATAGACATAAAAGAAGATTAAATTTTAGTATGTTTTGACGTCAAATCCCTCTTTCCTAGTATTCCAGTAAAAGATACCTTAAACTTGTTAGAAAATTGGTTACTTTTTCAAAATGACGACATGGCATGGAATAAAAAAGTACGTTCATAACAGGGGGTAAGTCACTCGGCCACCTTGTGTTACCACCCTTAAAAACACAATCTGCCACACTTCCAACACACTCGCCACCACATGAAAGATATATTCATATCTGGCACCACTTACACGAATTGATTGTTTGTTTTCTCACTGTTTTGTTTCCCTCTCGCTTGCACTCATGTGATTTAAATGATGCATAAATGTGCGTGAACAAACCGCCCAAAAGGTCCATGGTTGTCAATAAGCATACATTTTCGATTGTAGTATTGACAGATAAGTTGAAACACAAAAACACCTTCCGACACACTGAAACACAATCACAACGTGGCAGAGTGACTAGCCCCCTGGTTCATATATAAAGTTTACACAACATGGCATGGAAGAGAACATTATAAACAATGAAAAAAGCTCCATTATAAACAATTATGGGGAACCCCCTTTCCTCTTTTCTGGGCGTTTGCATTGTTTTTCATTTTAAAGAAAGATCTCTTACTTCTCACCCTAACAACATTAAACAACTCACATAAACACATTGAATTCACTCATGAATGACACAGCACAGTAACCATTCAACTCCCAAAAACTAATACAAAATGTAATCAACAAAAATAAACACAAAAACAATTCAAACAATCACTCACTAAACCAACAGAAACACTTCCCCAACTTAAAAGAATAGCAATGACATACGATAACTAAACTACACAATTAAGACCAATCCTGCGGTACTTTGGTTTTGAAATAGTTTTTACTAGTAAAAACAATCAACTTAAATCTCTCTTAGGCTCTGCTCAAGACCCCGTTAACAGTCTATGCAAATCCGGGTCTACAAAATAACTTGTGACCATTGGGAAAAAATTACATTGGACAAGCTAAGCGTAATCTCAATATACGTTTCAAAGAGCATATTGCAGGAGTCACTGAAGCAAACAACGACATTGACAAAGGGATCATACACAATTTTAAATCAAAAGTAGCTTAACATATATTCAACGAAGAACATTTTTTAAACATAAATAACATACTAATTTTAAGACATATTACAAATCCTTGTAAACTAAATGTAGAGGAAAGCATAACAATCCACAAACAAAATTTTAAAAAAATGATTAACAAGGATCAAGGAAACGGATATACGTGGCTGTTTAAATTTACACCTACATCGCAAAAACAACTCACTTAACAACACAACACCAATTTGACTACCTTCAAACGAAAAAGGCATAAATAACCTTTTAGGTAGCAAACAATCTTTGAGTTAATAACAAAAACATAAACACATGCAGGTACCTTCCCACACACTCTACCTCATACATTGAGGTACCAAAAAACCTAGTTTAAATACTAGAGCTACAGTGATGTTCTCTTCAAGTCGAGTACTCGACACTGAAGTAGTCTGTAAGTCGCAGACGAAAAAGGCCTATTTTTCAAAAGATAAGTTTTCTCTAGTTTGTTTTTTTTTTCATAATTTGAAACAGTGTTCAAATATTTTATTTTTATTTTTTCAAAAGGCGTTCAAATAAAGGGTTAAATTTTAATTCTCCTAGTTTCCCAATTCCCAATCCCTATCAAATTTGGAGAAGTTGTTCAGCTTTTTCTTCCAGAAAGTCGAATAACTTCTCCAAATTTGTTTAAACATGCGTTTATTCGCCACTGAAGTTGGCTGAGCTTTAAATAGCTTCCAGGTTTGGCTTTTTATACCCCAATGCAAAGGAAAGCAATTGCTGAGCATTTACGGACAAAGAAGGTGTCCAAAATCCCGAAGAAATATTTGATTTGACAAGCCACATGTAATTGTGGTAGAAAATCTAAAAGTTTCGACTCTACCGGCACTATCAATAAGGATGTTTACGAGAGAGAATGTCTGCAATAGCGGTTGCTACCATTTATCAGACGCCACGACTCTCCAGCTCTGTTTTGGCCAGATTTGGCCTCTTGTCACTATGCGAATGGTATAAGCAACAATCAATATGCAACTAGCGATTTGAAATTGGTTCACTGTTGTAGAACCCCTTGGTCCGAATTACACCTTGAAGCCAGCACCTTGTTATACATATTTGCGCCTTTGTTTTGATTTGCTGTGTTATTTTGACAGAGTATTTGAGAGTGTGTTCATTAGGGTGATGCAAAATTCGAAATATTTGCTCCCCTAAGCTTAATCGACGCCAATTTGGGTCCTGATAGTCCCCAAAAAATTTTAACACATTTGGTTTTAATTTGGCTTTGCACACGCTATTCAAAGTTTGTATGGGAATTAGTATGAAGAATCTCAAACTTACATTTCCAGATCCCTTACATCTTGATATTATGTCCTTAAACCAAATCTTATATACATTCATATAGTGTAAGTTGTCAACTATCAAAATGCCGAAGATACCTGATAAGTAAATTTTATACAAAAATAGTTATTCATCAAATATAATAATAAGAAGGAAAAATATGTAAAGTATATAAAATATATAAATATAAAATATATAAAATATATATAATAATATAAATGAAATAAAATACATTAAATATATGAAAATAAAATATAAAAACATATAAATAATAAGAAAACAAAAATAAGAATAAAACATCATACCTAAAGTGTGTATTTTATGTTTTATTGAATAACTATTTTTGTATAAAATTTACATGTCAGGTATCTTCGGCATTTTGATAGTTGACAACTTACACTATATGAATGTATATAAGATTTGGTTTAAGGACATAATATCAAGATGTTAGAGATCTGGAAATGTAAGTTTGAGATTCTTCATACTAATTCCCATACAAACTTTGAATAGCGTGTGCAAAGCCAAATTAAAACCAAATGTGTTAAGAATTTTGGGGACTATCAGGACCTAAATTGGCGTCGATTAAGCTTAGGGGAGCAAATATTTCAAATTTTGCATCAGCCTAGTGTTCATGTGAGTTCATTATAAGGGGTGCATTATTGAGCTTGGGACCGAGCTTGGGACGATGTTCTAGTACTGACTGAGCCAAGAAAAAAATCGTTTTTGTATGGGACCTACTGGTCTTAGAGTTAGTCTATGGTATAAGGTACAAGCCAAAACAGTCAATTCACCAAACTGTCCAGAGCTTCGCCCAATAGAAAAGTGTTGGGCTCGGGTTAAGTAGAAATTCTTCTAAACTAAGACGAAAGCAAATTGTAACGATAATTTTAAGAGAAGTTGGAGAATCTTCACGACTGACGTATCTGAGGAAAACGTACATAATCTGATGGTAGGTGTACCACAGAAAGTTAGAGAATTTTACAGAAAGAAGGACTGACATCTTAATCAACTGTTTCTAATGTAAATATAGCTCTATTATTGTGAAATAATCAATCTGTTTTGGTGAAGTAGGTGTAATTTTTTTTTGCTGTTATTATTTTGGTGTTCGAAATTTAACGTGGACAGGCTTTAGTTAAGGGGGGATATACAGTAAAAACGAGAAAAAACTCATTTTTGAAAAATAAATTTCATAGGGAAGTTTTAACTAAAATCAATTGAAACTTTTTTACAATTACAAGTGTATCCATGTAGTGTACAAAAATATGTTTGTCAAATTTGTTTCAACAAAATGGCGGCCGTAAAAGGCGTTGCCTTTTGCTTGTGCCGGCTCTCCTGGTCGTAGTTTCGATCGGAAACCAGCTAACCCAAAAAAAACATTAATTACATTTACAGTTAGTAGATGAATTGAAAAAAAAGTTAAACAAATATTTTTGCTCTTTTGGCGTAACTTTTTTGAAAAAATCTACATTTTTTCCGCCATTTTATCACATTTTTCCGTATTTAATAATAAAAAATTACAATAATATTTAATTCATATAGAAGGTAATACTATAATAAATCCTATAAGTTTCATCTTAATCGAATAATTAGTTTTCGAGCTATCACCGGCATAAACTCCGAAAATGTTTTGAGAAAAACGCGTTGAAAGTTTTAATTATCGGTCTGCAGAAGAAGGCGCCTTCGGAAAACGATGAAATGAAACACTTGGAGTTGGAATTTCGAAAAAAGGGTTTCGGGACTACTTTTTCTGCAAAAATAATTCAGCTCTCTGAGACCCTATTCCAAGTACGGGGTAATCATTAACCTAAAAACAATTGTCATTTTTCTCAGTATGGCGCTTCCCTAGATGATGCATAATGATACAAACAATGTGTTTGTAAGTAATCATTTACCCCGTGCTTGAATTAGGGTACCGAGGTCTGCAGCTATTATCTACCCTATTACGGAATTCTATACACGCAAAAACAATGGCTGTAGAAACTACCATTTCGAGGGTTAAATTAGGCGCAAACACCAACAATTTTCACCTGACTATAAATGCGTATGATTTTACCATGCCTGCGATTGAAGTTAACCATGGTGGGTTGATATCAACATGATATACCACAAATGTTGAAGACTGTACCATAAACATAGTAAATTTGACTGAAATTTCATAAGTATAAATTAGACGAAAAATTAGTATTTTCAAATTAAATCCAACTACCTTTGCTTATCTTGACAGATACGCGATACACATCTACAATGTGAAATTTCATGAAAGTTTTGAAAATAGGCATAGTCGGGTAAAATGGTAGTTGTTACTGCAAGATTTTTTTCAGTGTAGATGAAAAGAGTCATGCGCAAGTGAATATAAAACAACCTGAGTCAAAGGCGATATTCTCATTTCTCTTATTTAATGTTCTTAAATTTGCAATCTCATAACAAAATTCCTTCTACACAAATTCACAATTTTCCACATTCGAGTTGGTCCTTGTTTATTGTCATAAAATTTCTCTAGACATTTAGAGTAAAGCTATTGTTCTATTTAAATCTACTACCCGCATCTGTACACTTACAAAACTAAGTTAATAAATAATATCTACATAAACATCTCTTGCACAATTTTCGAAAGACTTTCGTAACTTCCGGTGAAGAATCCTAGCAATGCCAGGATCAGAATGAAAACATTCTTCACAACCATGAATGGGCTCGGTTTTCCATCGGGTTCACTGTAGGCCACAATAAGCTCGATGATTGGCGGAAAGACCAACGCCAAGGCCGTCGAACAAAGCGCTCCGATCAGCGATATGAAAAGACTCAGACTCGGTACGCACTCTGCGATGACGACTGGAAAATGAAAAAAAAAAATTAACATGAAACATTATTTATGGAAAGTATAACTTTAAAACTTACAGGTCACTAGCACTATTAAAATTCGAAAGCAAATTTCCGCCAGTGTTTCGTGCTTGGTTATGTTCAATCGACACTTGATTGGTGGCCACATGATAATGATAGCCACAAAGAACTGCAAGGCGAATCCCAGAAGAACACCGGTTGCGATCATGATTTTAACGCTCTCTGCTAGTCTGAAAAAAATAGAATACCGAATGTCAGCCCTTAAACTTCCACTCGAAAAAATCAAGATTTACATTTCATTATCCGGAAGGTTGAGCGTCAAGCTACCTTGCACATCTTCGCCCCATTTGAGGTAGCCAACAAATCCGAAGCAGGTGAATAGTGAAATGATAAACACCATGCCGGTGTTTAGGACCCCAAAGGTTTTCCGAAAATCGTGCGGATTCTTCATCTCATTCTGCAAAGGTAGCACCAAGGCGATACCTTCGAAAGCGAACACAGCTGTGCCAAAAAACAGCGGCAGCTGATCCAATTTACCGACAAAACGTCGCTCCGTAATTGCCGGCAGATCTTGCAAAGCGTAGTAGAACGTGATGCCAATGCCAAGTGACATGAACACGTTTGCCAACATCGAACAGTACGATAGGAACTTCAGCTTAGTAATGATCGAGGTCATGATAATTGGGACCAGTAGCAATGCCATGTGGTAGTGAACGTCTAAAACCATATCGTAACGGTCGAAGATCTGTAAAGAGGAAACACCAGCTAGGTTAGAGCGAACCTAGAACTACTGTAACGTATTCAACAAACCTGTTTGAAATTCGAACTGATGAAGACAAAGTATATACAACAAAATCCCAGCTGTGTAACGCAAATAAACACATTCACAGCCAATTTCATCGATTTGGACAACCATCGGAATCGAGGTGGTCCTTTCTGGAAGCATAGGCCCACCGTTTCGGCGAAATCCGGTGGGCGACCCTTATTCTGCTGATCCCTGTGAACTTTCTTGGCACAATCAAGCAGCACATGTTGACAGTGAACGCAGACAAACCCAATAAACACTGTTAGCACTCCGGCTAGCAGTAGTCCGCCATTTTTGAATGCATCTCCCATGGCGTAACAACCGGTGCCAATGTTTCCTTTGAGCAGATGTGTCATTGTTTCCAGATAGTTTGTTTTGTGATGCGCTTGTACACCGTGAACTGTGATTACATCATCCGTGTAGTCATGGCCAGGTTTCTCCCTGATGTGATGGTGATGCAGGTGATAGTGGTGATCGTGTCCATGGTGAGGTCCATAATGACTTTCTGCTTCCGTTGCCGATCCGTTTTGCTTGCTGCCGTTCATGTCGTCCAGCACGAACCCATTGTTGACCGTGCCCTCTGGAAGTGACCCGTTAGTTCCTCCATTCGGCTGCCGTTCGTCAACGGAGATGGCGATTGTCATCTGAAATGAGAGGAATGATTCCGTCAAGCTAAATGGAATAATTACTCAATATTACGTGACAATCATTCACAACGAAGCTGAGCGGTGAATCCCGAAAAGTGCAAAAATTAACCTTCCTAAGCAGCACGGTCAAGGCGATGCTGCCTTCCGGCAATTTTCATTGACGTGCATATTAAATTTCCTGTTTATTTAATTGATACCAGCATCGTCGACCTGCAGGTAGTACGCTGTATTAGCTATCTATTGGCACGTGCTGTGCTGCGCGGCACGTGGGAAACAGTTGCATATATGCATTCGAATGCCACGAATTCTATTCATGTAGGATCTCGTTGATTTGGATTTCGTTCAGTTTTGCCTCAAAGATATCTAATTTAAATGTGTTCAGAAGATGTGAATGTTACTTATACCTATGCATTGATAGATACGGTTTTCCAAAAACAAGATAGACATCCTGGCTTCCTAGGCCGGGGGAACCGCATTGCAGGCTGGTCTCAAAATCGGTAACGATTAATTCAGGTTCTAACGAAACGCTGTTTTTTAACCTAACCTAATACAAACGCAGCCAGTACGAGGAAGGATCCCGAAGATAATTGGGATAGATGACGTTCAATTATTATTATTATTATTTGATGCTGCGTTGCATTAACCGCTAAGATGATTCTGTAAAACGAGGTGGATTCAAATGAATAAATTCGAACCACAAGGCATTTTGTCAATCTACATTGGAAGAAGGATGCGTGGACATACCAAGTTAGTCTATGGACATACCGTACCATACGCTCCGAGTTGTGGAAAGTTGAATAGTTTAGAAATTTATAATGGAAATTTACATATACGTATGTATAATATAATGGTAGGATCTCACCCAATTATGAGCTTGTGCACGCTTCTAAACAAATTACTTTTACTGTGAGCTATGTTTTCAAGCGACCTGTGAGAGTAAGTGAGACAACACTAAAACACGGCCCCAGTAAAAGTCAAACAGACAAAACAATTATAGTAACGTGCACAGGCTCATTAGGGAACGTCCATTAATTATGTCATGCAAAAAGTGACTTGTTATAACCCCCCTCCCCTTGTTACGTTTTTTCTATGGATTTTTAAATTTTTTTTGTATGGCTTGTCACGCTATTTAGATCAAAGAATTGCAAGTAAGAAGGAAAATCTTCTGGAAGAAAACAAACCATCATTCCTCTGCATATGCCAGAAAGGGAATGATGATTAAACGTCAAACAGCCCAATACAAACTGATGGAGCTGTCAAATTTCCACAGTACATAAGCAACTAGACCGACCACCAGGTGGCCGGGTAATCGTAAGTAAAATCGGAACATTTAGTCGCTTGTTTTTAATGCACGCATTACGAACTGCTTTTTATTCCTGGAAATGTTCTCTTACGCGTTGATATTCGTACAGAAGTTCACAGCGCTGTTTGCGTAGAGTTCCGTGCATGTTTGGAAAGTAAAAATGGAATAAGCCAGTTCTAAATTTCTTTTGTAAACAAAGAGGGGAAGTAAGATTCAAACGTAAATTTCTCAAAACTCTCAGCGCCCTCACTGAAAATAGCATCACAATCATGTAAGGGAAATGTTATTCTTTGTGTTGGTGGTCCTATTTTGCATGAAAGTGATAAAGATTTCAAGAATTTAACGTTTGAATCTTTCTTCGCCTCTTTGTTAACAATATCAAAAACGGCTGCTTGGAAAAGTACTCGATAGTTCACGATTTACTGTTAACACAGAGAACAGACATCCAGGCTCGAAAATTTTTTCTTCAATTGACTGTGTAAACTTTGAAAAGCAAACCGTTGGAAAAGCAACGTCGCCTAGTCTAGGTTTCACCAAACTAAAATTGACAGACTATCAAATTTCAAGGTGGGCAAGTGGCGCCATCAACATACGACTCATCAAAACTAACGGAAACGAGCTGTAATTTTAAAATGGCAGTTAGATAAATTTACACACATGGTGGGCACTTCAGCATGGATGTCTGTTCTCTGTGCTGTTAATGTCAATTTCCCCCTGGCTACTCCTTCTTTATACCAGCACCCTCGAAAACCATCAACCACAACAATAATTTTGGTAATCACTAACTAGATTTCTAGCAAGCTATGAGACAGTCGTATAAACATGCTAAACATTGCATGTCATTAAGGTTTATGACAATGTGTTTGTCTCATTACTGTTAGCCTCACGGATTTAACGAACCTGATGGTTCGTTATTAAAATAAAAAGCAAGTGTGTGTGTGTGTGTGTGTGTGTGTGTGTGTGTGTGTGTGTGTGTGTGTGTGTGTGTGTGAGAGAGAGAGAGAAGGATTCTCCGCTTACCGCTTAACAACGGAGTATAATTATTGTTAAATATTGTTGGAAAACTCAAAAAAAATATTTTCTTCACATTATCTGATAATGAACAATGAGGTATGTACCTTCCGTGCTACTTGTACCTGCCCAGCAAGCGGTGGTCTCCCATCTGAAAGGAACTACAGCGACCGAGGATTTGGTACAGGTCGCAACCATGAGCACCACCTGATACCTGAAAGAAGTTACCTGTCTAGCTCCTTCCAAACGATAATGTGACCCATTAACCTCGAGCTAGCTACAAGTAATTGGCGCCCCACTTTACTAAAATCGAATAATAAAACAATGTTAATTACAATATTGAATATCGGCTCCGTATAAGTATAAATGTTATACACGCCTGAGCTTAACAAATAAACGAACTAATTGAAAAGAAGTATGTTTCGAAAATAAGCTATTCACGTACATTTGCGTTGTACGCGATGTGATGGCTTTAATGTGTGATGGCTTTTCGTTTGTTTGCTTGTTTGCACGGTTTAAATTCTTCGTTTTCAAAATGTCGCGCATTGAAAAAGACGTGTAAGTTAAGGGTTTTTTTACACATGGCTTCTTGAAAAGGATTTAACTATGCGACAATTGGGGAAGCGCTTTGGAATTCGCCACGCGAATGTAAAATCCTTGGTAATGATGGTTTGGAGAACACTGATTTTTTGATGAACTGCCAGTATCTTCTAACCCTAAACTGGATCAGAGAGTGGTAGCTGTAGTTCGGAAGAACGAATCAATGACGTGAACAGAAGCAACGCGCAGCAACACGGGCCCGGAAGTTGTATTCTCGAGTTTTGCAGTGACCGGATGCATGTATTTTGATGGACGACGAAACCTATGTCAAAGATTCAGACAAGTCGATTCAAGTGGGGAAGTTTGGTCGAAAAGTGCTGGTATGGTAAGCAATATGTTCCTGTGGTATGAAATCTACCATTTGTTACGCAACCGGAACAATCATTGCGGAAATCTATCGATCTGAGTGTCTCAAGCGGTAAGTCGATTAGTGTTTCAGGCACACCATAGTAGAAAATCCATACCAGAATATGTGTGGCACTCTGTGGCTCACTTTTGACATTTGTACTATTCGAAGGTACAACCTGGCAGCGCTGGTAAATTGACGTTGTATCTTGTTTTGATTTGTGCGTTTCGCCACGCAACAGACATAAGTTTTAGACAAAATGGGTAATATAGTAACTTTGAGCAACCAGTTTTTTTGACACAATTTCGAGTGGAACAATGGATAACGTAAGCAATTAAATTACTAAGTCGTGATATGATATCACTTAGCAGCTACAATTATGGGACAAATTTCCGGAGTAAATTAGAGGCGGAATATGGAACCATCAACCTCCATCACTACCCCTTGTTGACACAGCTAACCATCGAGATGAGCCAAGAGATTGAAGAGGACATAACAGTTTATAGGAATTCTCGCACTTACGTCCAACGATTAGCTTGTTGAATTTTATTCTTTATCACTGAAATTCGCTGTCTCAATACAGAGAGTATCAGAAACGGGTTTCCTGTCAAAACTGGGTGTCCTCATCGGGAATCACCTGGATTTTTTTTTTTGCAAAGCTGAACAAAACGTTACTGGGTTTCAGAACTACCACCGAACCCTAGTCCGAATTAATTCAAACTAGGGAACATATTTGTTTTTGTAGTCAAAGGAACATATCTTAGTCCTTATTACAATTTATTATGTATTATGAAAAGTGACTTTACTCGTTTAGCAATTGTGCGAGGATGAGCTTAGAAAAATTAAAACATGGTAAGTCTTCATTTATGTGAATTCTCATTGTCTATTTGATGTTCTATAGTTTGAATTGGTTATGACTAGGGTTCTGATGCATGGTCAGTTGTTTTCTTTGCAATGAATCTGATTTTGACTGATAAAGGGGCGCGCCTTTGAAGAGCGCTCACACACCTCAAAGGGTTTAAATAGCGGAAACTTGTAATGCCAACAAAACAAATAATGACAACTGTAACAACACCGAATACTTCGTTATTTATCAATAGTGATGAGGTAACATGACATGCACTAAACAATGGATACGGGATATAGGGTATGTGTCCCTTGACTCAGCCTATTATGCAACCAGCGATCACAATTTTCATCATAACTCATAAAGTTTTTTAGCTGTAAGCGAGATTCAACTTGTTATACACTTGCAAAGATAAGTTTGATAAGACATTTGGTAGCATGTATCACGAAAAGTTACACAACTGTTTCTATAATGCCATAAACTTTCGAGGGATGTGTATTTAATGTCAGTCTATAAGCACCAAATTGGGTCTATTCATGGATGCAACTTCGTCGCATCCGATGGATTTATTACTAAATGCAGTCTTTGTACTTTTTTTTCTAATTTTATGAATTATGGCATTGTTAGCTGTACTGGATTTACTAAATACAACATTTCACAAAACAAACTAAAGTAAAACTGCCTCGAAACACTTAAATGATGTTCATATATGATTTATCAGTCATTCAATAATGAAAATATTATAATTCACTATAAAATGATTTTGTCTCTTTGATTTATGTTTAGATGAGCCACTTGAATATAAACAATCGCAAACTCATGCATTTCCACTTGAAAGTTTACCAATAAAAACCTTCTCGCTACGTTATTGATACAACAGGCCATAGTTTGGAACATACAAAAAAATATATCCTCAACATTGGGTCTACGATTTTCTTGTAAATTCATTGTTATTTTAGCTATGTGAACAGTTAGTTTGTAACGTGTAACTATGTTCTGCAGATCCAGACTGCATTACTTGCTTTATCGATTCAATTAAGCCAAATTTAGGTCACATGAAATCGTGTAGATCATCTCTTCAGCATAACCATTGAAATCATGATGCCCCTAAAGTTCAAGAAACCACAAATTACGCAGAAGTGAACAACTCTAAGATGATTAATATTGTCTCAATTGCTTCAGATTACATCTATCATGCTAATAGCAACATGATCTTGTTGATTATCGCTAAATCAATGACACATTTGGTACATAGGCCGAATGAAGGAGCTAGGCTAACATTACATCCCCTTACCCTACTACAATAAATCAAGTTACTGGTCGGAGTGGTTTATGTCAGGCGTAGCCAAAACGTAGCAATTGAACTGCCAAATTGCCATGGAACACATCCCAAATAACATTGCCAAAACCATCCAGCTGTATTAAGATTCATTAAAGTTTTATGAAAGCCACTGGAAATCAATTTGGTTTTATTACGACAGCAAGTGGTGTCAATAGGTTTCAATTTAAGTCAGGCTTATGAGAACCTACACATCTTCTTAAAACTTTGTCTTCTAAAATTTCTTTTATTCATATCAAAGGTTTTATTTTGACTTTCACGCAGAAAAAAATACTGTGATAACAAACATATTCCAGGTAAACTTAAACATAAACTTAGTTTATTCTGGCCGCAAACATAAACTTGCTTTATATCAAACATATTCTATGTTTAAAACCAAGTGACATCGATGTTTGAAACAAAAATCATTTTATGTTTATTTTAAATGTACACTTTTTGAAACAAGAATAAATTATTATTGTTTTTACAATAATATTTGGATTCTACTGGTTGCGTTCTAAATTTATTTTATTTATTCGATGAATCTGGGTAATCTAAATTTTGGTTTTAACCTGAACGCCTACAGGTTCCAAGAATCGAACAAATAACCATACCGATTAATGTGACGATTGGCTCATGTTGCGATCGCCGAAAGCTTGGCTCGCCCTCACATTCTGGAGATGGAAGTAAACGTTCGAATTCGCCTACCCAAATGAATGTGTATTGTTAAAACCAACATGCTTCGAAATTGCTTTCACCAACATTCCTTCTATTTACTTAAAAACATGTTTTAACTAAACAACGATATTTTTAATTCAAATGAACGAAATTTGTATCCGTTTTATGAACTCGTAAAATGCTGTTTTGAAATGCCGTTTTAGGACTCATTCATACTATCTTATTATGGTCAGTTGAAAAAACATTAAATTATTACTTGGGATGAGCACCTATTAGCACTCATCGTAACGCTTAGAGGCACATTAAACAAATGGGCACATGGTATGTTGTGCAAAGTGACTCACCCTCGGAGTGTCTGCAGAAGAGGTTGCTGCCTTTCTATCAGAAACATAGTACCCCTCCACTGTTTGAGCCAGATTTAGCGACGGCTCATTAGGTCAAAACAATTCTCAATTTGCTCACGGAAAAAATTATAGATTTCGTTGAGAAATACATCAATCCGCCAAATTGCCCTCAGCTGTTGGCCATCGAACGCTATTGTGCGATTGCGAAGAGGGTCTTCAAAAAGACTCATAAAGCAGCTGGAAATATGAAACAGTTCGACAAAATGTTTTGTGTTTGGCGTCCAAAAAAATTGGTGAAACACTTGTCCGGAACTTGAGCAAAAGTGTTCGATCAAAAACTCACAAATTCACGAAAAAATAATAATAATTTCATCCGGTCTTCACAATTTTCTATATGATTTAAAAGAAAAATATGTGCATAGCTTATTTTCGATACAGTTTTTATAATCATAGGCATAGATAAGCCACAAATGACAGAAAAAAACAGGAGAAAATAAATGAATTCAGATCATTCTCATTTCGAAAAATCAATCAACTCAATAGTCAACGTCACTTTCTGGCAAACAGCCTACAGGGTGCGGCAGAAAATAATACGAAAACGTCCAAACTTGAGTATTGGGTTAATTCGTGTAGCTAGTGACTAATTTCTTTCGAAAGAGTATTTGTTTATGTTTTCTTTGAAGTGCTGCATCCAAACATTCTATTTGTTTTATTGCAAATTCGTCACAATATTTTCTCGAAAGAAGTGATCACCAGTTTGTTGCTCGCCCAGAAGAAGCCGAAAGAGATTGCCAAGGTGGTAGGGTTCCATTTGGCAACTGTTTATCGCATAAAAAAGTCCCTGCAGGATGGCCCTAAGCAGCGAAGCGGACGTTCGCGCTTTGCACGCACGTCGAACGTGATCAAATCAGTCCGTGCATAAATTGCTCGCAACCCGGTGCGTTCCATAAGAAAACTCGCAAAGGAAGCCAATATTTCTGAGAAATCCATGCGGAGAATCATCAAAGAAGACCTGCATCGCATCTTCCAGAGCCAGGTGAAACGCCACTTGATTACGGATCGGGTCAAGGAACTACGTGTAACTCGTTCCAAGCGATTGCTTTCCTTGTTGAAGAAGGAAAAAAATGATAATCCTGTTCTCCGACGAAAAGCTGTTCCAGCATCGATGCTGTGGCCAACAGCCGCGCGGACCGGTTCATTTCACCCCAGAAAATGGAAATCGTTCCGAAAAAGTGAAATTCAAATTTCAAACCAAACATCCGGCTGGTGTCATGATGTTTGGCTTGAGTGGCGATCAACGGTTTGAAAATGCCGCCTGTTTTCATTGATGCTGGAGTTAAAATCAATACCGAAGTGTAAAGACTGTATTCGATGAAATTTTAAAACACAAAATAGAACACCAAAAATTTTTCTTGAGCCCGATTCTTTTCAAACTTTTTGGAAATAAAGTACTACTAAATGGTTAAGTTTTGACATCATTGGTTTATTGAACCTCTTCTCCCAACCCAAATGCCCGCACCTTTGCCTTGACCCCTTTCATCAAATTTTGGGCAATGATAGGACCGACTTGCTTACTTACTTTTAACCACACTTTCTTTAGTTCAAGTTCATTTTCTATCAGTTTTGGAGTTTTAACGAGCTTTGCCTTCATGATTGCCCAACATTTTTCAATTGGGCGAAGTTCCGGAGTGTTTGGAGGGTTGACGTCTTTTGGTACAAAAACTACATTATTATCTTTGTACCAGTCTAAGACGGGCCGGGCATAGTGGCAAGATGCCAAATCCGGCAAAACAGTGTCGGGCCATCGTGAGATCTCAAGAAGGGCAGAAGTCGTTTTTGGAGGCATTCGTCCTTGTAGATTTGTCCGTTGACGGTCCCAGAGGTGATGAAGGGCTGACTCATTTTGCCACATCCGCAGATCGCTTGCCAGACAAGGAATTTTTGGCGAATTTCGACAGTTTCTTCTTCCGTACACTCTCCGGAACAGCCAACTTAGAGGTGGCGACGTAGTGTTCCTGTCCTGGCATTTGTTTGGTGTCGGCTTTAATGTAGGTCTCATCGTCCATCACAATGCAGAACGGTTTTGTGAGCCACTCCCTGTACAGTTTTCTTGCACGAGTTTTGGCCACCGAGTTCTGTTTATCGCTCCGGTTCGGTGCCTTCTGGACCTTGTACACATGTAATCCAGAACGTTTCATTGTTTTCTGCACAAAACAAACTGAAACTTTCGCCTTTTCCGCAACATCCCTGATCGAAATGTTGGGATAACGCTTAAATTGGTTCAATACCATCCTGGCCTTCTCCGGATTTGATGTGCCACGTTTTTTGCCACTACCATTTTTCCGCTTGGTTGTCTTACGGTCCTTGAACGTTTTGATCACATGAGATACGGTTGAATGTGCGATTCCAAGCTGTTTTCCGATCCATCGATGAGAAGCGTTTGGGTTTTCGAAGTGAGTGCCCAAAATTTGTTGGCGCACTATTTCTTCATTCGAAGCCATCACTGAAATCACTCGACCGATTTTCACGAAACTCATTACACAATTGACACAACACAATAAAATATATTCAGTTAAAATTTCAATAATGTTTACCCACACGCTAAAAAGTTACGAACAATTGCGTGTGTCCAAATTTCATCGAATACAGTCTTTATATCGGTATTTTAAAGGACCAAGTGCTTCCCTGGATGAAGGCCAACTTCTCCAAGGACCAAAACGTTGTCCTACAGCAGGATGGAGCGCCATGTCACACGTCCAATCGAAGCCAACAATGGTTGAACGATAACATTTAGTTTTGGCCGATTTGTGGTCCCCTAGCGGTCAGATCTTAAACCGTTGGATTATTCGATTTGGGCATATGTTGAGGCACGAGCCTGCTGGCACGTCACACCCTAGTGTGAAAAACCTCGAAGTCAACCATAACACGCACGCGGCGGTCGATGTCGGAGGACTACGTCCGAAAGGCATGCTCTGGCTTCCAGCGTCCCCGGCTCGAGGATGTTGTGACTCAAAATGGAGGACACATGGTGAATAAATTTGCCCTAAAGGACTTTATAAAGATAACTGCACTCGAAAATGTTACGATGTTATTGCTTGAATTATTTGAAAATGGGATTTGAAAGAAATAGAACAAATTTTCGCATTATTTTCTGCCGCACCCTGTATGTATAAGAAGGAGCTGATTCAAACATTTCCTCCAATACAAGTGAACAAATTTAAAAAACGAAAAATCAAATTTTAAGTGACTTTCTTTAACAGGTAGGACAGGTAGTTTTCTAGATAATGTTTTTTAAATCTTCGAAATGAGAGTAATTAATTGGTAGTAATTGGTCTATATAACAATTTATATTTGTTTCATGAAATTGGGTACTAATCTAGATGGTATATGAGATTTAGACCTATTTCATAATTACTGATGGAAACAGTCACCCATGATAAGTTGTTTGTGCCTAATTCAACGTGAAATTATAAGTCGAGTCCAAAAATATTATTCACCGCCAGTGCGTTTATCATGGAAAAGAGCAGAGGGTATATGTCAAGTAATTGTATGCACCCATTTGCCATTCAGGCCCAGCGCTAGTACTGTGCCGATTAGGATCACCTGTTTTTGCACATTGGGAAGTTGTCGTTAGTCCCGAGCATCATCTCCCATTCGTTATCTGACCGCAATGACAGATTGAGCTGGCAATAACTGGGTAGCAAACACTCGGACGGTCGGAATCAGTATTGCTCACTGCTCAGGCTCAATTCACCAATCCCGCTTCAACGCTTTTTGGCGTGCTCGTTGTGCGAAGCAGGATAAGAAAACCGATCAGATAGCGCAATCATTCGCTTCGAAGAATTTTGAGGTATTATAACTGGCTGAACAGCAATGTATCCCCAAATTGCCCGGCAGCGATATGAGGCCCACCCATTTCTGCTCGTAGAGTCTGAACCACTAACGTTTTCTGCGACAATCGAGGCCAGTGAGGGTTGCCAATTCAAACTGGCCATAACCAACTCGACAGAAACACACTCGCACAGCTATAAGAATCGACTGTGAGACCATTATAATTGCATTCAATATGGTACGGTAACACTGCTGGTGACTTGCTTGACACCATAAAAACCACATTTCCTTGAAGTTATCTACTACTGTTATTGATAATCGGAAAGGTAATGATTTTGTAATTCGAAAGTAGTCATTACCGTATGAATACTTATTATAATGATTCATATTCTGCCAACTGTAAGAGATAAATCGGTAATTATGTTTAGTTTGAATGACCCATCAACCGATTATTTAAAACGTTGGCTCACGTGGCGCGTCGTGCCTCATATCATGCCGAACTGTATACATTTCGTTTGTTATTATAATACCTAAGTATGAAGAACCAATGCGTTATCTGACAGTTTCTTATCAACAGAGTAATGAAAATGCCAAAACGAGCGTGTAGTACACAACATGGCACGACCGTGATCGAAGGTACTGCATTATTACCAGCTCGAACAGCTCGTGCACAATTAACCAACAGATATTAGCAGGATTAACAGGTGACAACCGCAGTGAAAATACATACAGATAATTATATCATGACAAATCACTTCGCGATGAATATTTGACGACTTAATTTCACGTTAGTGGGAGCAAACAACTTATCATGGTGATATTCCATTGAGAATGGGTCTGGAATCTCATATACCATCTAGATTAATTGATTTCGACAAATATAAATTGTTATAGACAGTACCAATTAATGCAAAAAAAAATCTCGAAGATTTAAAGACATTATCTAAACTACTATATCCTACCTGATCAAGGGGCACTTAAGTTTTTCGTTCGCTGTATTGGAAGTATTTAGATCAACCATGCTCATACGAGTGACAGAAATAATGCGAAATTTGTTCTATTTCTTTTCAAATCAGGCAATTCGAAACGGCCTAACCAACATTTTCAGTGCAGTTCTCTTTATAAAGTCATGCAAACAAATTTATTGACCTGGTAATAACATCAATTGTGCCTTCGTGGGACGTAATCTGACTGCCATGGTGGCGAATTTTCACTGGGAGATGGCGGAAATAACATATGCCCAAATCGAATGATCAATTTCTGGACTTTGAAACAAATCGGTAAGTGATGTTATCATTCAGCCATTGTTAACTCATGGGCGATGTGACAAATCTAGCTGTGGGATCAACGTTTTTGATCCTTGAAGAAGTTGAAGCTAAATCCGAAATTTGATAAGCAAGATGCCGTTAATAAGACTGTGATTCAGTGAAGACACTGGTGGCGTGTCGTGAAACATTATTGAGAATTTTGGCTAGTAAACACATTGTGGTGTGTCAGGTGCAATGTGAGTTTCGTGAAGGTGATTTCATTGGCCTCAGTGAAGAAATGGATGCGCCAACCCTTCATACGCTGTTTGTCGATAACAAACATCTGTGTCAAGCGTTCAGACAAGCAGAGCTGGAAAGATGTGTGAAGAAATATTTTGGTAAGTGGTGCTGGATTGAGTGGGCAGGGATGTTACCTTGTTTTGTGCAGAAAATGAGAACGTTGTGTGCAAAGATCCAGTGTGAACAAACTCATTGACCTTTGAGTGGCCTCATTCATTCTGTGTGTGAACAACAAACAAGCCAGGACAGAACACCATCGCCACAAGCGTTCAGAGAATGAAGCGAAAACTGTCGTAAAATTCGTTGTCTGGCTGCTCTGCCCAGATGTAACAGATAGTCAGCCTGATCACCTCTGTAACACCTCAAAACCCGTCTTAATGCATGACCCGATATTTTTTAACTGGCAAGAATGTTGTGCAAGATATCGTTTTGCTGCCAGAACGTCAGTACTCCAGACGAATTGAAATTGTATCATGAGCAACTCGTGCTTTAAAACTGATGGCAGGCAAAGAGATATTGGACAAAGTGATAGCGCAATCGATCCCCATTTGATGAAAGATGCCTTCGTAGGTTGGAAGAAGCCAGCAGACTGGCTGGCAAAACAACCGTTGTAATTCTCCAGAGAAAATCAGGAGCACTCCATACAATTTTGTTTTCATCGAGCCAGTCACACTTCATTGACAACTCCAGCATCAATGAGGCGGGCGTATATTGGGCCGCAAACAGAGCATCTGACCTCAATACTGTTTGAACGAATTTCCTCAGCATTTCCTGCCAGGTGCTCTTCAGTCCGCGCGGCAATTGGCAGCAAATCGAAGGCAAGTTTCAGCACAATGTAGTAATCGCTGGAACAGTCCCCGCTCGTTGTCGACGATCGCGGCCTCAATGACTCACTCTGGCTCTGGAAGATGCATGCAGGCCTCACATAATTCTCGAAGTATTGACTCACGCGCAGTTTTCTTATGCGTTTTGCCAGACGCTGCGCGGATGATTGACGTTCGGTATGCATTGTAGTATCCGCTTCGCCTTAAGTACATCCTGCAAGCGCTGCGACAAACGGAACCCTACCGCGGCAACTCTGCCATTTCTTCTGGGCGAGCAACAACAGTGATCACTAACCGAAGAAATATTACGACAGTATCTTCGTAAATATTTGGGTAACACTTTCAAGAAAACATAAAACAAATATATAACACCGAAAGAAGAACCAGTCTTCTTCTGAGCCAACCCAGCCAACCAGACAGACGTTTCGCCGACCATTTTCTACTTACAGCTGTTTACCAAATGACGATTGATGTGAGTTGATTTTCATGTGATGCAATTCGACTTCTCCTGTTTCTGTGGCGCTATGATTGACTGTATCGAAAAATGGCTATGCACATATTTTCTTTTGAAATCGTGGATAGTATTATTATTTTCGTGGTGTGATTTTGATCGAGGCACTGCTCCTGTATTTTGGACAACAAGGCTTTGTCGGGCTGTTCAACTGTATAGTGAAGACCTCTTCTGTCACTGTGCTTTTCGATAGATGGTACGGCAGTTGACGATTTCTCAGCCAGAATCTGCCTTTCCGTAATGATGAACGACTAATGAGCGATAAAATGCAACCAAACTCTGATGAAGGCAGCAACCTATGTTATCGAAGGTATCACTTAACGTAATCTAGCACGTGCCTAACGAAACAGCGACCATAATAAGATGAATAGTCTTCAGCATTTCAAAACAGCGTACCTACAATATTTCGTTCATTTAATTAAGTATCGTGACAGACCAAAACATGGTACGCAAGTAAATGAAGGAATGTTAATTAGTAACCCTAGAAGCATGTTGTACAGCAATGCGCATTCACTGGGTAGACGCGTTTACTTCAATGTGAGCTTTCGACGTCTGTATGTGTCATTAGTCGTGAACTGTATCACCGAATTAAAACCAGACAGATTACTTGATCATCGAATAAATAGCTTAGGCACAGCAGTAAGTCAAATGTGTGATAAGAATGTGTCATTTATTTCTTTATATTTTTAAAAAAATGCATTAAAATGACATGAATAGTTATATTTCAGACATCATTGTAATCATATTTCCTTAAGAACTTGATTTCTTACATTAAAATCAACTCGTTATCAATAAGTTACTTGTAATGTTTTGTTATCGCATTTTCTGCTGCGTGAAATGACAAAACGTGCTGAATGAAAATTTTGAAGACGAAATTTTAGAAGATAGTGATATATGAAGCCTGACAAATTAACGATAATAATAAAACCAAATTAATAAGATACAGCTGGATAATTTCATGTTCCATGGCAATTTGGCAGTTCAACACGTTTTGGCCATGTACTCACAATGGCTATTGTGAGGCAGAGAATGTAGTAGCCTAGCTCCTTCATTCGGCAACAAATGTAGCGATAGCTGAGATCATGTTGTAATGGCATGATGAATCATCTGACTGATGTGATGAAGCAATCATCAAGTTCATCCTCTGTCATTCATGAACATATGGAAACTAGAGCATCGCGTTTCAAATGGTGTCTGAAGATGAATCATATTTCATGTAACTAATTAATCGATAAAGCTGAAATACGTCTGGATGTACAACTGTTCACGCCAACTAAAATAACAATGGAGCTTACAGAAAATCTTAATGTTGAGATATATTTTTGTATGATTCTATTATCAACAACGGCAATACGGAACGTAATGCAAACTTCAGTATCCTAAACATAAATCAGAAGTGGAAATCGACACATAGTGAATTATAATATTTTATTATGACTGATAAATCGTAATATGAGCATCATTTAGTTATTTGTGCAATTTGTTTTATGAAATATTGTATTTGGAATCAATGCCTTAACAATGCCATGAATATGAGTGAAAGAAACTAGCTACGTTATATCATCAGGACGAGTTAAATGTGAACGTTCTGCTTATACATCCTCGAAGTTATGGCAGTTGTGCCTTTCGTGATGCAATATATACCAAATAATCTTATCAAGCTTTACTGAAGTGTATGAGATCTCGCTTGCAACTAAAACATGATTATGATGAGATGTGATAAACATTTATAACAAACACGCCTATATCCATGTGTTTAAATGTCTGACCCCTCATCATATTGACATGTGAGAATATTCTATTCAATCGTACTATTTTGTGGCGTATTAGTTTCCGCTATTTTAGTGTGTGGCCTTCAAGGCACTGATCCGTCAGATTCATTACAAACAACTGACTGTATCAGACAGATCATAACAATTCAAACATAGGGCTATCAAATAGACAATGAGAATTCACATAAATGAACTTACCATGTTGCAATACAAAACCGCACGAATACTAAACAGCAAAATCCTTTCATGTACATATGTAATGAGACTAAATGTTCCTTTGACCTGAAAACGATATTCCCTAGTTTCTATTCGGGCTATTCGTGTCTGAGGCAATAACCTTTGGCTTTACCTCCGTCAGTGACAATCCCGTTTCTGTGCTCTTGTGTGGTTTGGCAGGCTTCAGTGATGAAAGTAAGGTGTGTAATAGACCCGGGCGTAGTATAAACTGTTATGTCTGGCCTCTGTAACCATCTCGATGATTGTATTATCAGCAGGGTAACGAGTTGTCTGATTTCATACTACTCCGGGTATTTATGATCAACAAACCTTGACTGAACACGTTAATCCGTGTTCCACTCGAAGTATGATCACTCAAGTTACTGATACCCGTTTGTCTGAAACTGTATTCTGTTGCTGACGAGACGCTGAAGATCAAGACAGATACATCCTTGTATGCCAGTGCTACACTGCCTCGTAGATGTCAGGAGCTGCAGATATATACTGGTAATGGTACCTACTACTGTATAGTGAACGCGATCTGCCGCTGGTACTCAGACGTCGTTTCCTCAGATCATGCCGCAAGTACCATGCCAGCCCTACGCTTGTGACGACATAGATCGTCAATCAAATAAAAATCGAACCGCAAACTCAGTCAGCTTCCATACCTTCTGTTCGATCGTGACTAGTTCTTCCAGACAGCCACTTTGATCCATTTGAGATTAGTTAAATCAGTCGTCAGCCCACCAGGATTTTGTTCGATGGCGAGCTTGCTCTGGTGTCATCATGCAAAGAAATATGTCATAAGAAATATGAACTACTGTGCGCAATGTGACATGTGAAGTCAAATATGTGTGTGTTAGTGGTATCACCGTCTGGCTCCTCATCGTGGCGTCGCCGATGGTATTTTCAGCTCTTTCAATTAGTTCATTTATTGAAACTCAGGCGACCTGTATTTATGTGTATTCGCAGTATTCATTTATCAATACTGTAACAGCTCAGTTAATGCGATATCGTTTGAATTTCGAATCGAATGGTCTCGTCTGTTCCTGCTAGGCAGTATGGCAGTACAATTATCGGGCTGTGTGATATTTTTGAGTTCATGTAATATTTGTGATCCTGCTCCGTTGACCAGAAGTCTCACACACACACACACACACACACACTGCACTTATTTGTGTGAACAATCAGTTCGTTAAATCCGTAGTAACAGTAATCTCCAGGCTGGAAACGCATTGTCTGTGACATGCGATGTTTGTAAATGTTTGACATCTGTCCTATTTCGTGGCTGTTATGTGTCAGCTGGTGAGCGTGGCACAGGCTGGGTATCAATGGTGCATTAACTGCCATTTACGCCTAGATTTCAATAATGATGGGATCATCATTGATAATAACACTGCCATCAAACTGACGTGATCATCAATTCAATTGGTGAAACCTGAACAAACGACACTAATACTCGCTGGACATGTTTCGCGTTGCCTCTAAATACATTCAGAACAAAAATACAAAATGAATGTGCTGATCTGTGTGCTGATAAATCATCGAACTATCATTTTCCAAACGTAGTGCAATATTGATGAGGCGAAGATTCAAACGTTAGGTTCTTGAAATCTTATCACTAAACAAAATAAATAACACTTCCCTACATGATTGTGATGCTATTTTCAGTGACACTGAAGTTTGAGAACCCCGTTTATCTTTCTTCCCCTCTTTGTTTACAGAAGGCTGGCTTCCATTTTACTTTCCAAACACGCAGAACTCTACGCAAACAGCGCTGAAGAACTTCTGTACGGATATCAACGCGTAAGTTTCCGGGAATAAAGCAGTTCATAATGCGTGCGTCACGCTCGATAAGTAATATTTCCGTTCTTTCTGCGGTGCCAGCGCACTGATAGTCTGATCCAGTTAATATATATGGTGGCAAATCTATCAGTTGTGTTGATGTTTCGTATTCAATCATCAATATACCAGCATCATCTGAAGATGTTAGTTGACATATCCCGGAAATTTTCCTTCTTGCAATTCTTTGATCCTGGAGCAAGCGTAAAAAAATTTAGAAAAAAACGTAACAGGGAGAAGTATAACAAGTCGCACATATGACATATCAATTAATGGACAATTCCCTGTCAGGCCTAATTATAATTATTTTAATGTTGAACTTTTGCTGGACGAAATGTTGTCGTTAATCATATATACTACGCAGTCAACAAGCATAATAAATAAAGTGTTGTTAAAACGTGCTATGTTAGATGATCCTCTGGTATATTCTCTGTAAATATCTTGACCTCCATTGTAAATTTCCAAATGACTAAACCTCTGCCAGCTCAATTTGTCTCGTGCGACAATCATGAATTTAGCTTGCCATCGCTAACAGATGACGAAATGCCTTGTGTCAGGTATCGTAGCGGTGGCTCTGACATGTGGTCGTCATCTATCCTAACCTCTCGTAACC